>JABASI010005521.1:0-12184 GCA_019776505.1 Tomocerus nigrus
GGACGGACGGACGGACAGACAGACAGACAGATACAGCGAAAGCATACAGAGCAACTGCGTTACTCTGAATAATAATAGAAGTTCGGTCTACTACTATTACATGTTAAGCCTCAAAGGATTTATATATTTTGGAATTTTGGAAAATGGACTATTGTTGACGTAAGGACGTAACTGTAAGACGTGTATCCGTTCGTGTATGTATATGAGTTGAGTGACGACGTTACTGAGAGTTATGTTGGAGGAGCGTTAATAATACATGCACATAAATACATGAGTACATACGTATGCAAATAAATTTAAATATAATACTTATTTACTTTTGAAATAATAAAATATTATTCGAACATTTAAGGAGATGCGTCATTCATTAGGCTATTTATCTAATCCTGCACAATTAACTGTAAGTACAACAAGTTGTTTGTATTGTATCATAGTAATCCGGCCTTACTCTTATAATAATACTTTACTTCCTTAATGCATATCGTAGCATTTTTAATAGTTACACGTACATTCGCTAATTATTTTCTGGAAACGTCCAAAAATTGGGATACAAAAGTTATAGTTATTGGTTATGATTATGATTATGAAATCATTTTCAACTTACGGCTGCTGTTGAAATTATATCTTCTTATGGCATTCATACATGTACAGACGCAGACGTAGTAAAGTGGCTTCCGTAGTATTAAATTCTCATAATGAAAATTCCCCACAGAATGAAAATCTCAGCAGCAAAGTACATAGGTAATAATATTATAAGAACTTATAATAATTTTATTATGTTTTCTTGCGTATACATATGCATAAATAAATGTTAACTATATTAATATTACCTCTATTGTCTATAGCTCAAATGTAAAATGCAATTTTACAGACTTCATTACAGTTCATTACAATGATCTGTAGGTATTAATTATGTGGGAAAAGGAAAACATTGACTTCCGTTCCTCCTTCGTTTGAGAAATTGCAAGTCAAAAAATTGAATTTCAACTCCGACAAAGTAGTATTTTTGTAGTAGTATAAGCGTATAACACACAAATCTGGAAATTGAAATCTTCCTGCAGACAACTGGCAGACGCTAATTGAAACTAAACTAGTAATTTAAAGTGTAAACGCAGCAATTTACATTGTGTCTATGCTACTCTGACTGCATGAGGTCTTTTGGCTCCCATTCAATTTCCCATTGGTGAAAGATTAGCCAAAATGACCATCTACTAATAATGACTCGCATCACAGGAATAAATTTAAAAAACGCATTGCATCGAAACAGTTATTTATTACAGGGACCATGCAAGATCAGCTAATCTAATAAAGTCATGCATGCAATTTGTTTTTATTTGGTTAGCACATGTATACGCCAAACTTCAAGCTACTACATATTTTTATGAAATATGAGTAAATAATTTGCGATGCGATGACCATCGATGGTTTATTATGTGAAGTGGTTGTTTTTAAGTTTTTACCCCATGACAAGTTCATGAGAAATTTTTCTAAGCAGTTTATATCATTTGTTATTTGCCTGTGCACAGACAAGGTTACTAAATACAATAAAACCCAATGCACCAAGTGTATTAATATTCAAGAAATTCATCTACAGTTTTCCTTTTCTTCTTGTTTTTTGCAAGCACGTTTGATAGACTCCATCGTTCAAGAAATAACAGTCATTCAAGGATATTCCCCATTCATCACTATAATATTTACAAACAACTATTCCATCTACAACTTCTGATATTTTCAAATGATTCAATGCAATTAAAATGGAAAATTACGATTTTACAAAAATCGCCAGCACGTGTATATAAGCATTTCTGCATTGTATTTGTATACTACATCTCATTTATTTAGTATTAGATTAGGCATTTAAATAGCATGATTCGTGATAGCATGATTTGATTATGCATCAGTATTAATACAAAAGGACGACGAAAAAGGAACAAGATCGACCGGGTACACACAGTTGCTTTTTGTAAGCAGCTGTTGCATACAAAAATGATACCCACCCACTTCCGACATTTAACAAAATGCCATCAATCAAACCATAATTGAATTTTTGCGTAGGTCGTAATAATTATTTCCTATCTATATGTAACTTGATAAATTAACATACCAAGTCAAAACTTTTGTTTCTAATAATAATTATAAATTAGGCTGTAAAACTGATACATGGTACGGTACAATCCATAACTGGCAACTGGATCGTATCGTATCATGTACAAATACTATATTTCAGTTCATGTTAAGTTTATTTATTAAATCGGGACAGGGGCGACAGAAACTATGGAATAGTGTATCTCATTTTCTTTCACAACATTCCTCAAGATATGGCTGGTGCAAGTGCAAAGATATGAGTAATAACAATTACCGTTGCATAGTATACAAAAAACGATTACTATACTATAAACCGAAAACGCGTAAAAGTTTAACTCTGTTAACTTGGTTGGCATTATTAATGTTACTAATGCTGTGGTAGTGGTGGATGAAATACCTAAATAAAGTGGTGCAATAATGTTAATGTATCTTTCTATTTCTATTTACCTATTCTTTTGCATTCCATTTATGATACTGGTACTCAGTAGTACCTACTTAGCTGTGTTGATTTTGACTTTTTGACAGAGATTGTATATTTATTTTTCATCTCCATTCATACAGGGTGTGTCCGAGAAATTAAAAACGAGTTTTTGTCCCTCTTTTGATAGAGCAAGCCGATTTGATGTGGCGTAGCTCATTTGAATGAGGATGAACCACTTTATTAATCCATGGAATACAATATGTACAAAATATTTATATACCTAGCAAAACAAACGAAAGTGGAAATCTTATCCAGTGCTATGCTTGCGTTTGAAGTTTTGTAAACAACGTTTTGCCTTTTGTAGAAAAATTTATGAGCTTTTGATCTCCGTCAACCGTATTGAATTATTTCAAAGCGTTTGAAAATCATTTGAAACGGAGATTATACCTCATTCATTAATGGTGTCTCCTCGACCTTTGACCTATGATATATATTTTGTACGTATTGCCCATATTAATACTCTTCAGCCTCTTTCAAGTCAAGTGAGCTATATATCATTATCTAATTACTCGTTTAAAATTTATTAAAAGTAAAACATTATCCTACCTACCCTACCCTATCATTCGCGGCCCAGTATGTTAATGTTATGACAGACAAAAAGCTAAAAACCGATATAATTATTATAATTATTATAACTAAGAGACTAAAGAGACAGTGTAATCTAACTACTCATCTGAAATATCTATGAATGCATAATGCATGTCATGTCATGAAAAACTGGTTACAAAAAATTACAGTGCTTCTGTAGAGAACTTACAAATAATGTTTTTATTTATCCATATTGAAAACAAATAATTTGTATTTCTCGTCCAGAATTATGCTCGTTCTTTAACTTGAAGGCCTATAAGAAACAAGGATTTATTTGAATTAATTGATGCAACCTTTGGTCCTCGCATTAATTTTGTATTACTTTCAATCATAAAAAGAATATCAATTTCCAATGCTATAATTACGATCTAAACTGGATAATATTAATATGAATTAAGAATTAAGATATGTATAAGATCATAGAATGAAGAACAAAGAATAAGTTTTTTCTTTGGATTTAACTAGTTCCCTGATACGGATAAAGTTGAAAATATTAGAAAACTTTTTGCGTTCCATCAAAAACAAAAAATATAAAAATAATTATTGGTTCACGTAATTTGATATTACTGAGTGATACTGAACGCAATGAATTAATCAATGTAATAATAATACCTATATTCATTCATTTCATTGCATTGTTCGCATGCCTAAAAATTAATAATATAAAACAAAACGACGGCAATTAAATTTTCAAAGAAGATGTATGTATACCTGGAGGTAGCGACTGTTTCAGCTTTTCTGCCTTTTCCTTGTCTGTAATGACTAAAGTGTAAAGGAATCGGGCACATCGGACCTTGAATTTTACATTTTCCGCATTCTTCTTTATCTTCACACTTTTAGCATCTTTCCTTCTTGCCTTCAAAAGGAAATCTTTGATTTCTTTAATTTCTCGCGGCTGTGGAAAAGTTAAAAAGCACAAAAATTTATTAAAAGTGTACCTCTGATTCAGTGATTACTAGTGACTAGAAGAATAACTACAAACAAAAATGAGTATTAACTCAACCTATAAACATGAAACAACAGAAGAACAGAAGAGATCAGATGACATGCAGATGACAGAAAATGATATAAATTTTAATCATTTATTGTTTATCATGCACCATAATAATAAACAAACAAACCCCAATCAATATTTTGAATACCCAGATGATGAGAATATGATAAAAGTTTTAGAGGTTGTGTTGTACGTTTCACGTTTATTTCATATTTCATACATTCGAATTAATCCTGAAATTATTCATTATACCTTATACATTTAAACATTCAACATTTGAATTTTAATCAATGTCAGAAAAGGTCATAATAAAATATAGAATCAACATTGATTGAATGACTAAAAACAATACAATCATACAATGATGATTGCCAAATGTGGAATGTATAAAAACATACAAGAAACGTACGCAAATTCCATCAAACCGAAACAAACATTAAAATTCGCAGAAAAACTAAAAATACAAATTCACAAAAAAGTATCTTACCATTTTGAGCTTTTATAAAATCCTCCTGTATCCAAAATCTGACGAATTCACGTCAAAATTCAACCGCAATATTGGGCAATGCAAAATGCAATGGGTAGAAGAGAAGAATCGCTTAGCTAAATAGAATGCAGGCCGACATCATCAAAAGTGTGCTGTTCAGCATGGCAGACACTGTCACAAGGTCTTGTGAACTAACGAACCGCTAAGCTTGAAACGATTAATTCATATCTCGCTCAAATTCTGCAATTCGACCATATCATTGTACCCCAAAGATAGAAATACCTCCAGAGAGGACTTACTTAAAGCTTAGCTAGATGCACTTGATCCTTTGGTATCCTACGTTCTCTTTGTCTAAAGTTACATAATTAATAACACCATGATGGGCGTTACAAAAAGGGAAAAGTTTCAGGTCATAATAATAATATTTATAAATTGTAGTTGCATGCCACGCATGCATTGTTAGCAATTCAATTGTTGCTCTGAAAAACTTCAACAGATACATGAAAATAGATATTCCATGCGCCTTGTCCTTCTTAACTCCTTACTCATCTTATTGTGATAATTGGTAGAATTTTGGGATACCATTATATTTATCTATAAGTCTATAACTAATTACCTTATACATAATTTTGTTACTGTCTTATGCTTAACTTAACATGTTAGCTCCATTCTTAATTTTTGTCATTGAATTACCTTTTCAAACTACCAATGTATAGTGCTACAATTACGTAGTAATATTTACTAACTCCCTAATGATATAATATGACATGAGTACATGTAATGATGTACTGTATAGTACGTACTGCTTTTGCATGTGTTAACAAATCACGTTTACGATAATAATAATATTATAGGGTAAATCGTAAGCAAATATATTAGTTTCGTGCATGGAATTTGATATACTATAGGTTTCGTGAGATAACGATGTTTTTATTGTTTCTCTATAATATGTCATTTATAACTATACTATAGCTATAGTAGTTACCTACGTATAATATTAACAGAGTTTAATAATAAATATAAGGTCAATGAATCTGTTAATTTTTTGTCAATTAATAATTTAGGTATACAACACTACTAGAACTAGACTGTTAGAATTATTAAACGTCAAGATGCAGAAGGAAGTATAGTTAACATTGACACTAATTAAAACTATTTTACAAATGATAAATGCTTTCACAACTCCTGAATCTACTGATCTGTAAAATACATAATAATATATTTTATTGAACATCAGTTCAGAAGATCTTACAATGAAATTCTAATGCACATATTACAAGTTAGTAACCATCAACTATTAAAGTTATATAGCTTTTGGAAAGTAATCCACAGTACTTTATTTAATGGAGTTTCTATTTTTCCAAGAAAATAAAGAAAAATTATAACACATGTATGATGTGTCATGTGTCAAGTAACACAAAGGCCCTGTGGTCGTATTTTTACTTGACCAGTAGTTAACATTAAAATGGTATTTCTGTTTTGTAACAAAGTATACAACAACGGCTCAAAACAGTTTGGATTTAGCGTCTACAAAATACTTTATTTTAATTAGTTATGGAAATATTATGACAGACGAGAGTATTCTTTTCTATTTTACTTGTATGTAATACAAGAAAGAGTTATGATAAAAAGACAACTTAACTTTTAATGTCATACAATTCCTGTACTTCTATTTATCTAGCCACACATACATATTAAAATTGTATTTTAAAACGTGTCAATGAATTAAACGCTGCTTGGTAGGGTTAACAAAACAAAAAAGGAAGTATACTATTCTACAGTAGTTCCCAGATCCATCACAGAAGACAAACATTCTCCAAACTCTTCGAGAATTAGTCGTTCAATTTCACCTTCAGGTAACTTGTTCTTTTCGGCTGATTCAGCCTTGGCTAATAAAAGTTCAACTGTGGATGTCACGACTTCGTAAGAAATGGACCCATGAGGATATCTAAACGTTTTAAGAAGAATTTATTATAATTTGCTACTTTAAGAACATCAGCATTATAACTGCATAGAAATGGAAAACTCAATTCCAAGCTATTTTTGTACAGAACGTACCTAAACACAAGAGGGGGTACCATAATTCCAAGATTGTTTTGTGGAGACACTTCTTGCATTTGGGCTCGCATTTTATTCTTTACTTGGTTTTGTTGCTGAACTCGGACTTCAGCAGCCTCAGCAAGATCTTTCAATGTCTGTCTATGAGATGTTCCAGCTCCAGCAAAATGTTGTTCAACTCCTACTCCGTTAGGCAATCCAGAAGGTATATTCTCTATGCAGTTCTTACATCCAGTACATTTACAAATTCCAGAACAAAATATTTTGGCTTCGTAGCATTCGCAGTAATTTTTAAGACACCCTGATCGCCTGCAGTTACATCCCTTATTGTGTCGTCGTTCATGTGCTTCGCCAGACTGGGAACTTTTGCCAATTTTAGGTCTAAAAGCCCCTGGATTCCGCTCTAATACTAATTTAATAGCCTGTAATTGTAAGATAAATATAATTATAGATCTGTTTTTCTGAATTAATTCTGAGACAAAAATTATTACCTTTTGTCTGTCTTCTTCATGGTTTAAATTATTGAAACAATTTGTACAATTGCACAAATGGCAGAACTCGCCATTGGCAAAACAATCGCAATACAACTTTAAGCATGCCGATTTGGTACAGTTGCAAGGCTTTCTTGGTCTCATCCCATTCGGTTCCAAAAGTGAGCGAAATGATTCGAAATTGCTTTGTTGAGTTTGTCCAGCAGTCATATTTTGTCCTATTGAGCCCAAAATATTAGAGGAATCGCCCATTAGAGACTGGTTGACCGACTGCATGGGATTTTCTGCGGGTCGTATAGGTACTGGGGTGCTTTGTTCGCTTTTAACCTGTAAATAGAGAAATACATTGATTATATGATGTCAACCCTACTCTACGAAACAACTAGGGAAAAGGCTGACTGCCATTGACCAATGGCTATTCGTTTAAAGCAGCCAGAGCCACTTGCACTTCCAACAAGTTAATCGAAAAGTATTTAAGTTTATATACACACACCAAATAATTAGGAAGAACGACAAAGTTTCCAAGCCCTTGTGCATTTTGAAAATTTGCCAAGTCAGCAGTTGTAGTTCCAGCAGGAAGAATAATTGTTTGAACCTGGTGCAGGCTTTGGCGCTACCGGTTTAGGCTTCAAAGCAGGAGCAATGGCTATTTTATTTGTAGGTGCATTCGTCTTGTTCGGAATTACACGAACGTATTGAATTTGCTAAAAGGATGACAGACATACAATTAATATTTATAAAAAACACATAACAGTAGCAAATCTCTAAAAACAGAACACTTTTATACTAGGTGCATAGTTCAGTAAACCTTAGAATACGCACACAATTTACCTGCTGGTTGCCAGTTCCTGTATTCATCTGAATGTATCTTGTGCCTCCCTAAAACAAGGTAAAATTTTATCAATAGGTAGTAAAAAAGAATGAGAAAGAATGATGTTATTAGTCCCATAAGTGCTTGTATATTATTAGTCAAGAAACCTGATTCATTGGTGTAATGGGTGTGAGAACTGTGCCTTGCTTCAAAAGAAACCTTTGAGTACTAGTAGCCTGTTGTTGGTCTCCAATTGGGACAGGGGCTGGAAGAATTTTTGCGGGACTTTTTATAGCCCCTTTTCCCTTCACAGGAGAGGAAGGTGCTGCCAGAATTAAATTCTGAAAAATTTATACAAGAGTCAAACTCTTAGAGTTTAGAGCAACTTCAAATAAAATAAATGACAACTACTGTTAACTATGGCAAAACTAAAGATTTCTGATGATTTCAGTTTTCATGGATTGATTTTGTGCTGCTTCAAAAAGACTTGTATAACATTTGACCGTCACAATAGGTAATTTGATTTAGATCATAATAATCGAACGAAACTATGTTTGTGACAACAAAAAATAAATAATATATTCTTTTTCCTAATACTTGCATGCACATGTCGAAAAGTAAAATGAAGGTTCAATTCCAATATTTCTAATGGCTAAGTCTTTGTCAATGAAATTCACACAGGAAACGTATATTAAAATTGGTATGCTTACCTTTCCAGAACCGCCACCAAATGATAAATTGCCTATATTGCCTCCTCCTTGCATCAAGGTTTGCAATGAATTAGCATCTAAAATAATTTGTTGCGGCTGCCCTCCCATTTCAGATCCAGGTTGCTGAGCTATAATATATTTGGTCACCGTCTATTCCATTTACAGAACAAATGAAAAACGCATGTTTTTGTTTTTATCATTGGTATAAGAATATTAAAGAAAAGTAATTACCTGGTGCGACTGTCTGTTCGTTTTTTTGGGAGTTTTAGGGGCAATTGATGTTGTGGTGTGCGTGGCTTGATTAATTGGTTGCAATGTTCCAGTATTTGGATTAAAAATAGCTTCTTGAACATTGAGAAATTGATGCTGCATGTCTGACGATCCTTGCATTGTATCCCCACTTAAGAATGTATCCTCCTCCTGATTCCCACTTGTTATTACTTCTTCGACAATATTTTCAGATTCCATCATTGACTCCATAGTAGCTTGATCCATTTGCAAACCCACCTTTAAATATATATTTAGATTAGATTAGAACAATACATCGAAACGTCGAAACCCCTTGTACTACTAAATGCCAAAGGATTTGTAGCTTATGGAATTCAGTGAAGACAAAAAACAAAAATAACTAAACATAATAGTACAGTACAGTAAAAGTGAATCTTACATGATCACCCAAAACTTCCTCATCACCAGCGCCTCCAGTTGAAATAATGTTTCCTTGCGAATCAACAGCGTGAAGGGTTATTAGATCATGCATGGAACTTGTAATTAATTGGTGATTTCCATCAGCATCAACATGTATCTGCTGTGTTTCTACATCCTCGCCTTCTTCTCCATCGTCAACCGTGTCACCAATGATCTCCTCCACAAAATGCTGTGTGGCATCTGGATCCATCTCTTCATCAACACCTTCATCCGCCTGCATCTGCATAGAGTCCGAAGTGAGAACAAGAGTACTGCCATCAGGGAACTGCTGTAAAAGTTCCTCTTTAAATCCAGCCGATAACTCCTGATCAACTTGATCAGCTTCTTCACTCATATTGACTTCCAGCTCCACTTTGCTGACCTTTCAAAACCTGTAAAAAAATCAGTAGTCAGTAGTTAAAAAGTCAAATACAATAAGAATATTATTATTATGCCTGGTTTCACAAATACACTGTTGATAGTGCTGCTCCATTTGTTACTGAAAAAGGATTTATTAGATTACTTAGATTTAAAACTGTACCGTTGCAGCGAGTATCATTATATATTACATTTTTACAAAAATCTCAAAAATGTCTGTGCCGCGCAAGATGGGCTGCACAAATGGGACAACGTCAGTTTCATTTCCGATACTTGTTGATTGAATGGACCGGCATAGGCCCTATTGAAAATAAAAATGTTGCTTACCACAGCCCACAAGCGACCAATTAACACAACCTGGCAGGTTGCAGATGTAGAATTTCCTTTCCTAGTTCACGAGTAATCAAGATTTTACGGTACGGGGATCTTCAATAAAACAACGCAAGCTAATTTTGATAATAAAAACGGACAACAGAATATTGGAAGTTGTTGGCACTTGACGCTCTTGTTGAAGACAACGGCACGGCCCGAACAGGTGAATACGATGGACAAGTCAAAAATTATTACTACAGCAAAATGACAAGACTGTTACAATTGACGCGACAGCGACCACAGGTGAGGTGACAGATAACAGATTTGATTTGGTCAGTATCTGACTGATGACAAAATTTGATCCCCGACTCCTGACTCCGATGTCCGACTACGTGACTTTAGCTGTGAACCGGAACTGGATAACTGAAAGGAGCACATAAGAAGGTCGAAGGTAAACTTTCTGCTTAAAACCTTGAACATAATCAATTTCCTTCATAAATCTACATTAAAAAAAGCATAGCCGATTTTTTAAAAATATTGGTGAACACATACGAAATAATACATTTGTAACTGTTCAGGAATCCACGGAGAATTAAAATGAAATAATAGGACAAAATAAAAGTAACAAGATTTCATATAAAAAACAAAAACATAAATTGCATGCAAATTATAAAAATGTAAACATTAAACAATGACTAAAAGACATGAGAGGGAAGGCAAATTTAAAATTTTGAATGTTTGAATGACACAAGGCGGTACGTTCCAGGACACAAAGATAGGCCAAGTGGCCATCTCCCCCGCGAAATTCTTACACACACAACTTACTACCCGACCCGCCTTCCTTGAAAATCAGCTCCTTTTAAATCCAAAATTTCAGAAATATTTTTCAGAATTCCCAACTACCTTTGTAATGGCTTGTCACCTCATCTACTTGTGCATTTAATACTTTTCGTATAAATACAAAAGAATATCGCAATGTTGGCTAATGTGGCATACTAATCTCAACAAAAGGAAACATTTATATGCACGGTGTAGTAGGTATTAGATATAGGCATTAGCATTTCTTCCATAATGTTAGCATGTATAAAAGATTTATTGCAAAGGATATAACTAAAGAACACGGGGTCCTGAATAAGCATTCTGTTCTGATGCAAGAAGTCAATATACGATACGATTAAAGTTCGTTTAGAAACTTCGCTCACCCTGTGTGTCTGTATTTATACAAAATGCAGCACTTCATAGTTTCGGTTCGGCGACGTCGCGCCGCTTAGCTCAAGCTCAATTCTGAAGACGCACTCTTTATACGCCTCTTTTCATTGGCCACAAAACATTCAAGTTCCGCCTTTAAATCGTCTACCCAAGTAACCTCTCATTTATATATTTATTGCCACATGCATTTTGTGTTCTTTTTGATTGCCTATGCTGAAAATTGACCAATAGATTGACGAGTGCCCTTTGCACTCAACCACTTACAATAGTCTTACTGACATGTGCTTGCAGTGTACTTTGAAGGCGCAATAAATTCGAATTCAGTTGAGGTAACTTTACATTTCAATGTAAAAGTAAACAACACCGGTGACAAAGTGACAAGTAAAGCCGTGTTTGAAATTTTTGAAACTTATTTTTGACGTTCGCTATTCGTCTTTTCGGATTTAACACACACTAACGGTGAACGGAGACGAAGGCTTATAATTATTTGCAGTTAGTAATCGTACGTCAATGGTAAAATTGGGTCATGTCATTGTCATAATACACGAAGTCGGAGAGTGGCAAGTGTGACAAGGAAAAGTGAAAAACGGCAACATTTTAAACGTTGAACGCCAAACGGGTCGGATTCGATTTCGTCACTGATTGAATCTTGTCAAAACGTCTAAGTCAGGATAATGTCTATAACAGCACAGCCAGATTCAGATTATCTTCCCGAAGATGTGAGTCATTTTTTTATGCTTTATAGTTTTATTACTGTACTTTACTCCATAACATGGGTACGTATTATAGGTACGTACTTCTCTGACTTATTATTACCTAGACCTTAATACAACCTGTATAAATTATACTCAGGGTTGATTCCTCTTGTCACTTGTAATGATTCAATGTTTCCT
>JABASI010005522.1:0-12184 GCA_019776505.1 Tomocerus nigrus
AAAGCCAAAGTTTTTATTAAGCTCTGAAATAATAATTTTCCTTAATTTGCATGTATTCATCCATTGGTACATCTAAACATTACAGATGATATTTTTATGGCATAAATAAGTAGGTTGGTCGATTGTTCACACTTGCATTGCACGCGTGAATATCTCCAACACTATTTACATCAAAAATCCTAATTGAGTTTTTCCCATACGATTTCCTGAATATTTTAAAGATGTTTAAATCGGCACTGTATAAGAAAATCTTCAATTATTAGGTCGAAACTTTGGGTATCAAATCAAAAAAAGAAAAGCATTTTGGTTCGAATAAATGGTTCGAACGTAAATCATTATTCAGAAATCATCCGTAGAAAGGGAAAGTGCGCATCAAATTAAGCTTTTTCAATCTAAAAACTTTGGCCGAGTTTCTAAAGTAGGATAAAAGCTTTGTAATTGCTTTACATGATCCAAATGTTATAAAAATAATAAACAAGCGTCATAACATCAAAACTGAAATTTTGAAAGAAATCCAGATCTCTTGCAGGGGAGAAGATATGCTGAGCCCCCTAACGCTTAGTCGATCTAATACATTCCTAAAGATACAGGCGACTAAGGATTGATCTCGGAATAGTGCAGATTTCTTTGATTTGAATGGAGTAGATTTTAATTTGTACTTTTTTGTACACTTAACTTAACCTGATGAATTTATACAGAAAACGTTTTTGAAGCTTATTTGTATATAAGACTACAACTGTCCTTGGTGTGATATAATCGTATTGACATTTTATACAACCCATAATAATAACCGGATTTGGTTATAGAAATCATGTAATGTTGCATGTATATAATAAAGTTAGGTATAATCCTTGTTTCTTCATTGAGCAAACGTTATTAGAAATTCTAACAATTTAAGGGTTCGTAAGTCGTAGTCAATTTAAGGATCTTATTTCATTTAGAATTTTTTCGGAACATATACTAACTATAAAAAAGTAGGGTCGATTTTAGAAGTTTATCTCAATTTAGCATATCACATTTGTTTTTTCCTCTTTGAAACTTTTGCTACACTTTTGAAACTGAAAATTTTCTTCACAATTGATCTAAAGATTACCAATGAAATGGTGGATAGAACAAAGATAAATGTAAAAGTAACTGCGATGATATCAAGGCTAAAATATTGAAAGAAATTCAGTTCTCTGGCTGCGGAAAATGTGTGTTTAGCGCCTTTGTGTTTAATTATGTAGTCGATCCAGTACATTCCTAAAGATACAGGCGATTGAGGTTGATCTCGAAACAACGCAGAGAATTTCTTCGCTTGAATGGAGTAGCTACAATAATTTAATGCTCGGTTTTAGTTTTTCAAGTAATTTATTATGTATTAGTATATTATTATTATACTTTACAGTAAATAGATACCTTGAATTTTCAAGAATTGCTCTTAAATTCTTTTCAAACGCTTCTTCGGTAAGATCCAATATTTCCAAAAATATTGCACTGCCTCTATTGACTAGTTGATTTATATTAGAATCTTGATCTGCTGCTATTGGAATGCCAAGAACGGGTACACCGTGATAAATAGACTCTTGTGTGCTGAACATACCACCTTGTGTAATGAAACACTTGATTTTCGGGTGTCCTACATAAAAAATTTCATAAGTAAAAAGAATGGGTATTTATTAAAAATTTTCGAACAAAATGCTTTTGTTACAAAAAAATGCAAAATGGTTTTGTAAAGCGATGTTTATAACACCCTTAAATTTAATTATAATAATTGAGACCTTACCCAACACATCTTGTTGGGGAAACCATTTGGATACTTTGATATTTTCAGTGAGATTGGAAAAGTTTTCAACATTATTAACTTTCCACAATACTCGTTGCTTTAACCTTGAAAAAACATTTATAAATATCCCTGTAATGTTCTTTTGCATATGCGTAGTAGAAGCAAATGTACCCAGACTGAAGTAAATAAAACCATTGTCAGCATTATTCAGAAAATTTTCTATATCCTGTTAAAATCCCAAAATATATTTTTCAGTCTCTTTCAAGTCTTTCAGGAAAGTGAATAATTCCAATGTAGATATTTGAAACCTTTGGCAGTTGTTTAGCTGGTCGGGTATTGAATCCTCCAAATGTCAATTATTGAAGGATAGATGGATGGTCGTGGATAATTTAGGATGAAATGGGAGTTGGTCAATACGAGATTGACATTTTTTTCGATGTCACTTGCTGAAGGATAATGACTTCCTAAATACTTCCTGTATACATCTGTATATTTCGGGAGTTTCACATATCGATCAACGATCCCAAATAGAAAATACATGGCAGCGTTAATAAATCTATCTGAGAAATCCATGTTATCTTCAAAATCCAAGCAAACAAAGGGCACAAATGAAGGAGTAGACCAACTTCCTGTGGCAGCTGCAACACTTGGAAAGACGGGGATTGAAGAAATGATAACAAATGGCTTTTGAAACTTATGAGCAAGTCCGTAGAAACAGTGGTGAAAGAAACCCGGAAAAATCAGTAGGTCAAAGTCTGCTTTAGATTTATTAAGAACATCGTGCATAAACTGTGGGTTTTGATAAGTTTCATGACAATCATCAGTAATAAATTCATCTGAGTACGTAAATATCATTACCCATTTATTTTTCAACATATTTCTTTGTTCCAACAGATCATCTTTAGCAGTGGGATATAAATTATGCAATTGTATGGGAGATCCTGCCACAATTTGTTTTAATGTCTTATTTGTGTCTGTTACAGCGTGTGGACTGGAAGTGACAAAAGTGACATGATGAGCCTCGGGAATGTAACTCTCTAACTATCGAGCCGTACCAATTAGATTCACTTAAAGTTGCAATTGGTGCTACGAACAATATTTTCTCACTTTCTATCCCTATAATCGCACAAATAATTAAAATTGTAAACAATAATTGCCACTTCCGCAATGGTAAAACCATTTTCATTCAGTAGTAATGTATGTATACCAGTTTCTAAATGGAAAATAAGTAAATGCAAATCCCCCAAATAAATGCACAAGTTATATTTTAAGTATTTATTCAATACTTATTCACAGAACTTTTCGCGTGAATATCTTTATACTAAACTCATTTGGCAAAGTGAAGCTCCGGACTGGACATATAGCAGGAAAACAGTTTTATTATGGTCTGGTTTCTCGTGTGACTGCATGGTCAATCTCAAGGTTTATCAAGCAAGATTGGACATCATGACAAAATGCATTCATTAATTACATTGCTATATGTTTTCCAGTAAATGAGGATCAAATTCTGTGTTAAAAAAATGCTGTGTGAGCAGACAATCTTTCCTTCACGTGCATACTACATAGACACATTCGATGCATTGCATAATATGTGCACAGATTCTTATATAAGGTTGTATTGGCAGTTACATGAGGGTGTTCCATCATAGCCATTGCAACAGAATAGCTCTCACATTTCTTATATATTTTCGGAATTCTATTCTTAACTTACTGAAAAAATGAGAGATTAGTTATTATTATTGATATCAAAAATCGAAACTCAATGTTTGGTTTTAATCAGATGAGAAATTGCATGCATGTAGTACATTATGGACGTAAAATTATACACCTAGTTGCCAATACAGACAGCCTTAAGTTTCAAACAAGGTAAATCAAGCGCTTTACTACTTGCAAGTTAGTTGTTGGACACTTTTTTTAACCTTGGCTGATTGACTGAGAGTTTTGTTGCACCTCTAGCTAGTTCAAGCAGGAGATATACGCATATTAGAGTACATTATATAACACAATATAATGGAAACAGTAGTACAGAAACCAGTGTGTGTTTTTGCGCAAAAAGCAGGTTTATGTTTTTAGCTATACCTAAGTATATCTGTAGATGAGGAAAAATGTGTAGCAAAGCTATGCATAATGGCCAGGCCAGATAGCAACTTATCATGCACGTGCTTTTATTTATTTGTGGATGCAAAAGTTTACATAATTTATTATTGTTCTCGTATCAGTGTAAATAAACCCAAACGCAACTACCTATACAGACACGTTGCAATGTTAATTATTTTTGCTTTATGAGCTCGATAATATTATTTATATCAAGAGGTCATCATTTTCCATTTTGAGCAAGTGTCAAATGCAAATAATTGTTTGAAATGTTAACTATTAGATTAGTAGGTATTGTCACTCCTTGTTGTAAATTAACTTTTTCATATGACGCGATCTGCTGAATCTTTTTGAAAAATATTAAAATACCAATTACCGAAGCCAATCAAAGATGAGCATATAAATTAAACCTTATGCATATTCCTGTATGCCATGCGAAGGAAATATCAACTCCGCCCATCAATTAAGCTTTTTTAGCTTAGAAACTTTAGCCGAGTTTCTAAAATTGGATAAAAGCTTCATTGTCACCATCAAGACTTTGAGTGAAATCGCTGAAAGCATTAAGGACAATACCAAAAACAGCGAGATGACATCGAGGCTGAAATACTGAAAGAAATTCAGGTTTCTTGCAGGGGAGAAGATATGCTGGGCCCCCTTATGTTTAATGATGTAGTCGATCCAATACATTGCTAAAGATACAGGCGACTGAGGTTGATCTCGGAAGAGTACAGAAATTTTTTTCGCTTGAATGGAGTAGCTATATTATACAATATTAATTTAGTTCTTATTACAGTTGTTATTTTGCCATTTACAATTAAAACTTATATCTTCTACTGATAAATAATTAGTTATGTACAATATACAAAAATTAAACTTCTACCTGGGATTTTCTAGAATTAGTCTCAGGCTTCCTTCCAAACTGTCCTCCGTCAAATCCAAAATCTCTAGCGAAATTGCAATTCCTTTTTTGACAAGCTCATTAATATTTGCATCTTGATCTAATGCTATTGGAATACCGAGAACGGGCACACCGTTGTAAATAGATTCTTGTATGCTGAAGATGCCTCCTTGGATAATAACACATTTGATTTTCGGATGACCTAAATAAAAGGTTACAGTTGGAGACCTATACTAAGTTTGGTACATTCTTTCTGAAAAATTCCTCACTTGAAGTTAAATTAATAAATTATTAAAGGATCTTACCTAAAACATCATTTTGGGGAAACCATTTCATTTGCATGACATTACTAGGAAGATTGGCATCTATATCAGCGGAATTCTCTACTTTCCATAACACTTTCTGCTTTAACCTTGAAAATACTTTGATGAATATCTGCTTCACGTTCTTTGGCATGTATGAAGATTTAGCAAAAGTCCCCAGGCTAAAGTAAATGAAACCATGGTCAGCTTTCTCCAGAAAATTTTCTAGCTCCTAGTCACAACACAAAAATACTTCAGTTCCAATAATTACTTCAATACATAAATAAACACGTTGGTCTTGGTAATAAAGGCGTAGTCGTAGTCCCACAGTCCCACTCTACAATAAGGATAATTTGAATTTTTCAGAAATCTAATTCGGTCGTATCGTGGTCCATTCTCTAGAGGCAGACTTATACAATAATTCGGTCAAAGGCAATTGAATTTACTTGACCACAAGAGGTAATAATAATTTCGAGATTAAGCCTACAGGGTGCCGGGTGTTCTCTCTGAAAAATCCTAGTACATTAATATTGGCCTCAGAATTAATAATATAGAATCAATAATTATTGGGAATAAGTATCAATATTCAGATTTATTTCTGGTTTTCTTGTCGTTGCGCTTAAATCTACGAAATTGTTATTTCTTTAATGAATTTTAGATAGGTTTCTTGCATTCTATAAATGTATTTTTGATACCTGTGGGTATCGGTGTTCAAGCATCGTTATTATAAAAACCTTGAAATGACATAAGAAGGACAAATGGGACAACTACGTTTGGGCCATTGCGAAGACCAATATTAGACTTCGAAAAGATTGAATTAGAATGTTAATTGACATTCGTATCAACCTTGGGTAGATCCTTTCCAGGTTGGCAATTAAATCCTCCAATTTCGATTATAGAAGGATAAATTGAAGGGTATGGATAGTTTATGGCGAAATGGGTATTGGCTAATATTAGACTGACATTTTTTTCGATTTCGGATGATGAAGGATAATGGCTTCCCAAGTATTCCTTGTATATTTCTGTGTATTTCGGTTGTCTCACATATCTTTCCAATGCCCCCATTAGCCCAAACAAAACAAAGTTGAGAATTCTTTGTGAGAAATCCAAAATGGACACATTGCCCAATAAGATGGGAAACGGAACAAATGAAGGTGGTAACCAACTTCCAGTGCCTGCTGCAATCCAAGGTACTGGAGAAATTGTAGACGTGATAATAAATGGGATTTGATACTTATGAACGAGTCCGTAGAAGCATTGATGGACAAAACCCGGAAAAATAATAAGATCAAAGTCGCTACGGGATTTGTTAAGAACTTCTTTGATAAACTGAGCATTTTGGTACGTTTTATGACAGTCATTCACAATGAAATCATCGGAGTATGAATATATCTCATTTATTACACTTTTTGAAATCTTTCGTAGTTTTATTAAGTCCTCTGTGTGAGGACGAAATATTTTATGCAGTTCGACGGGTGTCACTGGCACTATTTGCGTCAATGTTTTCTTTGAATCGTTAACTGTAATCGGACTCGCTGTTACATAGATAAGTTCATGACCTCGATAAAGTAGCTCCTTAGCTACTGAACCATACCAATAAGCTTCGCTTTTACTTGCTATTGGTGCTACGAACAATATCTTCGCACTTTTTAATCCAATAATGGGAAAGATACAAATTATTCCCAGTAACAGCGACTTTCTAAGCGACAAAATCATATTTATAGATTTTTCAACGTTGAAAATCCCAAGTAAACTAACCAGCTCAACTTATTTCACCCTTCTGTTTTGAGACTATACACGTTTTAAAATTTAAATCGAAAGTTCTCAACCTGATTTTATCTTATAAATAAAACTGGTTGATAATTTTAAGCTGAACAGAGGCTTTCTGGAATGAGTCTGAAAACTTTATTAGCAAAGCTATACGGTAGAGAATACTTTTCAACTATTTAAAATGCATTTGAATCGTTGAATCTCGAAGCTAATAAAATAACCATCTTTGCTCCATGCTTTAAACCATAATTTACTCGATCTTGCTTATTTGTAGGTGTCTGTATACTCATAAAAATCGAACTCCATATTATACATTTTTGCTGCTACGCTAAATATTGAGATATCATCGATCATATGCAAAAGGATTAAAAAAATCGGAATCTATAACCTTTAAGGAAAATCTATAAACATATATCAAGCAATGATTGCAATTTTCTTTTCGAATTATCATAAGAATTTATAAATTCTTTTGGTATGCATTGGCATGCAGTTTAATGTTAAAGTATATAGGTAGGCAAAATATTTAATGTGAAAGAACTATAAACTTTTATCGTTTGTTACGATTCGATCAATTATAATATTTACAAGGGAATATAACTGTGGAAAAGGAAATCACTGTGGAGTTTGTACTCTTTACTTCCGTGTGTTGCAATGATCGACATAACATATCAAATGTACTCTTACTCGAGGATTAACTGTAAATATTAATATTTATTTTTAAAAAAATCTTGCAGTTAATTTACATTTTCCCATTCCAATCAATGTAGATTTTTGAAGTTGCCTACATACAAAACAAAATGAAGCTTACACAAGAATCTTCACTTGTAGCAATGGATTTCGTACTTATTGCAGATTGCTAAAAAATCATATTTATAATTTATGCATATAATATAAAATTATCGTTTCTTAAGCTCTAATTAATACACTTTAATTTACACTCTCTGATGGCCTTACCCCAGTTCCTGCCCATTACAGTGTAAGCTTCGATAAAACATAGGTATCTGACTTTTTTGGTGGAAACGAGGATGATTGATGACATAATGATCTTATTATGCGAACGGTGGAAAAAATATAAATGCCTGAAATGAGAATCACTCCTCCGAGAATAACAAATAAAACGTCAAAAGAATGAAATTCAATGAAATTCAAATCAGTTGATGCGGCTTTCAAATGTTCGGATACATTATGCCTGATAACATGTTGTTCAACATAAAAACTGCAAGGTCCATCGGTTTTGTCGGTTGGTCCTGAAAAATTGTGAATTGTGCACAAAAGAGGCGTTGGGCCGCAATCTCAAAATCGTTAGTTAATTTATTAAGAACGGGAGAGAGGGGAAAATCACACCAAATGCTATGAAACCAATCAGGTTTTTACTCTATATAGATTTTGTAATTATAATAGTTATTTACCGTACCATTAAAATACAACTCTAGTGCATGACTCTATACAGTCTGCAAATTAGAATACTAATACATATAGCAGCTAATTAACTATTTTACATACTGGTCTATAATTAATATTATAAATCCTGATGATATTATTAGTGGGAAAGTTATTCTTATGAAGTAAATTGAGTTTGAGATCACAATAGATTAATTATTTTAGGAGTGTTTTATTTTTTTGGTTATGAAAGTTCTGATGTTGTAATTGTAGCGCCTAGTAAAAATGTGCGGAAGGAAAACCCCTAAAAATAGGTACAATTTTCCGGTAGGACATTGTTTTAATATTTAGGAGGTATGATAAATCATAATTTCTTTTTACTTGCACCCTTCATGCTTGTGAAATAATCAAGCCGAAATGCTCCCCATAATAATAATGTCCCACCCAAGAAGCAAGAATACTTTACATCAATCGTGCCGGTGCCACAACTCCCGACGACGATATTTTATATTTTTTCAAATTTCAAACATATTACAGTTTACGATTGGACTCAATAGTTCCTCCTTCAGTCATCCGAAGCGTATCAATTGGTTTTCTTGTGTAGTTTCTGTATTGGTTGGTTTCTTTTCGACGTCAGCTTTCTTACCAATAATTTGCAGCTAATTATCATTATTGAAAGTGACAATGTAATGCTAATTAGGAAAAATAAAAGTACATCAAGGGAATGATACTGTATAAAACTAAGATCCCTTGCGCTGGAACGTAAATGTTCTGCTCCTTTGTGTCTCAAAATGCATTCAACCCAGTAAACAGCACGCTTTAAAGGCGGTTCTGGTTGATCCCGAAGTATTTTTGAGTATACTTTGACTTTATCGGTATACCTGTTCAAAAACGAAAGAATGAAATTTTAAACACGAAACTACTTGTCCATACAAAATCTTACAGCATAACCATTTACTTAGAATTGGAGAGAATCTCTTGAATTGCATTTTCTAAATTTGCCTCATTGAGTTCGGAGATTTCAAGAGTTATTCCAAAACCTTGGTCGCTTGATAGTTTCATATTGGTTTCTTGATCAACGAATACTGGCAATCCTATTACTGGTACTCCAAAGTAAATTGATTCTTGAGTACTCAACAATCCTCCGTGTGTTATGAATAATTTAATATTCGGATGACCTATATATAAAATAAAATTCAAATGTCATTTTATTATTGTCATATTTTTCATCTATCTTGGTTGAAGTTTGCAATAAAATACTTTTTTATGTCACATACCTAAAATATCTTGCTGGGGAAGCCATTTTCCCAATTTGACATTTGCTGGCAAATCTTCCATTTGTTCCGTTTCCCACTTCCACAAAACTCTTTGCTTCAGTCTTGAAAATACGTTGAGGAATGTTTTCCTCATTTTTTCAGGCATAGATGTTCCTTTGATTACAGATCCTAAGCTAAAATAAATAAAGCCTTCTTTCGATCCAGATAAAAATTCGTTTAATTCCTACAAAAACGACATATTAAATGATTGTGTTCTTTAAATATTTATTCTTTGAATAGTTTTTAAATAGTTAAAAATTTATAAAACGATTTTATTACCTTCGGTAACGTTTTCGCATCTTTACAATGCAATCCTCCTACTTCTATTACATCCGGTAAGAATGGCCTTGGATAATTCATTGCGAAGTGACTATTGGACAGGATTAAGCTTACATTTTTCACAATTTCCCCTACTTCAGGATAATCCTGCCCCAAATACTGTCTGTAAATCTCGGTGTATTGTCCCTGAATAACACCTTCCATGAGAGCGAAGAAATAGACGAAAAATGTGTTTTGAAGCCTTTCCATGAAATTCATACGATGAGATAATTCAAGAAATGGCAGAGGGACAAAAGACGGCGGCTGGTAAAATCCCGTTGCAGCCACGGGAGAACCACTCACCGGCATTGATGAAAGAAGAATAAAAGGAACATTAAATTTATGTATGAGTCCGAAAAAACAATCGTTCATCATTGCACTGATAATTAATAAATCGTAAGATTTCGTGTAGATTTTTTGAAATTCTTCACTTTTGTAAACAGAGTGGCAATGATCAAACAAAAAGGACATATCAAAAGAGAATAGCTCTGTAATTTTCCCAGGTTTCCTCTCCATTCTGGTTAATATGGTTTTTTCTGCGTCGAATGGGTCGGTTTTCGGAATGCCCAATGGNAGAATAGCTCTGTAATTTTCCCAGGTTTCCTCTCCATTCTGGTTAATATGGTTTTTTCTGCGTCGAATGGGTCGGTTTTCGGAATGCCCAATGGGAGTATTATTTCTAAGTTTTTCGGAGCATTATCAAATGGGTACGGAGTGACATAGGTAATTTCATGCCCTTTGCTCGCTAACTCTTTGGCTATGGTTTTGAATATTATTGTTTCACTTCTGGTAGCCATTGGGTGTAAGAATAAAATCCGGGAACTCGAAACATCACTTGAAACTAGACAGGTGGCTAAAATAATTTTCAGCACGAAATTGTGGTAATTCATGAACATTTTGATATTTTCTCAAGAAAACCGGCTGTCAATTCACAATCGCAACTGTCGGTATGATGTATAGACTAGTTACTTTTATTTGACAGTTTTACTCTACCAGAAAATATTAATGAGTCACTGTAGTGGTAATAAATATGAAACAATAATCCTAGACAGTGATCTATGTAGCTATATAGCTACAACTAAATTCCTACTCCAAATAACAATCTGTTTACAGCCAGTTTATAGTAGATGTAGGTAGTTTCTTTGGGCTGATCCGCAATTTGATTTTCCCTTTGATAAAAAAGTCTGATACATGCCAGCCAGTGTATTCATATGCTTCTATAGAACAAGCAGAAATAATAAGTCCTTATATATTCCTATAACGTTCATAAACATATTATATACAAACTATATGGTCAATTATGGGTAATCTAATCTGTACACTGTACAGAGGAACGAATTCAATGGCACATTTTTTACCCTCTTCACAAGGTTGCTTTCAAGGCTTTAAGCATCAGACTCATCGTCAGCTATCATTGATGGATGAAAATTACCATGCTTCTTTTTTGTCTTTTTTACTTTGTAATATCAGCAGAAAATAGGTTTTTTCATCGATTCGTGTAAAACACTTTTTATTTATTTCCTTAATTAATTTTGTCTGTTCCAATTAATTTAGACCGTATAAAAAGTAAATCAGTTGCTACCAATTTGAGTTAAACTTCTTTATTTTGCTCTAAGGGTACATGGATTTTAGGTACAGAACTCTAATTACAATATGTAAACACACAAACGCATTTGTTTAATCAGTATGGTTTCAGCGATATAAATATACACAGTCACAGTCGACACAGAGTGTGGCACAATAATGTAAATTCACCCACATTAAAATACTTGTAATCCATTGCACCTAAATGAAATACGAATATCATGGAGTATATAGTACAGATTAAATGTAAATAAGATGTGAACTGTAGTGTTGTGGCACAAAATATTTCACGTTAAATAAAGCTAAGTAATTTTAATACTAATAATTTTAAAGTACGT
The DNA here is from genome assembly GCA_019776505.1 of Tomocerus nigrus. NCBI lineage: Eukaryota > Metazoa > Arthropoda > Collembola > Entomobryomorpha > Tomoceridae > Tomocerus > Tomocerus nigrus. The sequence goes on from JABASI010005522.1 coordinate 11,766, forward strand.
TTACATGATTTTATTGGAACTATACTTACTACATTCATACATTGCCAGAAAGCTAAAACTCTATCTAAGTAGCATAGAGGAGATATTGCACATTTTTAAATTATTGCACAGTTGGTCCATTGGTTTTACATTATTTCAGTAAAGTTCAATGACAATTTATTGACAAGATTTTTTTCTCGTATTTTGGAAAAACAGTGATAATGCGAAGGAAAGTGAAGAAAAGATGTAAACAAAATCGTCCTCTTATAGATAAAGCCAACAAAATTTTAAAATATTAAAACAATAACATAATAAGTTAAATACGAAAGTTGAAAGTGTATTGTATATTTTTAGACATTTAAAGTTGGCAGATGCAAAATAGCCGCAGAAGAACCTAAGAAATGCTACGCCAATAATTGTTATCAAGCTTAACTATATCA
>JABASI010005523.1:0-12183 GCA_019776505.1 Tomocerus nigrus
ATAGTGAAGAGGGGTCGCCCTAGCACCTTGATTCGGGACCTTAAACGCATACCTATAAGTGAAAATGATCCCTGTATTGGCTATTTCTCATTTTGGTCGTTAATAAAAATATACATACATACATAATGGTCACATGTGCATACATGTTGCAGTAAGTTGTATCTTAATGTTTAGAACGGGCATGCTAAATAGATGCCTACCTAGGTTGCTGACAGAGCCAACCAAATTAGGAAGTGTATTCGTGTGGTGTGTATTATATGGAGTTATATTTTATAACTGCACCCTCTGCCTCTGCCTGATTCCGGAAGGAAGTACTACACTGCTCTTCCGCTCCTTCCTTCCTCTCTCAGCCAAACACTCAATTATTAAAAGGTCAGTTCACTTTCTTTTAATCATTATCTAACAGAATTGCTACTTCAGTTAGACTTCAGTTCGTGTATGGAGCACAAACTATTTCTTTGCATGCAATGTAAATTACAGCGAAGATGCTCCTACTAGTATTCACGTGAAATGTGAAGTTCATGTGCAATGCATGCATGTTTCACCATTATTTATTATAATAACTTACTATATGTAATGTAATTTTGCAATGTAGACAGTCATACGGGTCCGGATCATTACCGATATTTTAGAAATCTCAGATCACTAGCTAAGCAATTCACTTTTCAGTTATCACTTTCTTCAGATAAATAAACGAACCCCATATAATTCTCTCTCTGATCTCTTTTAAAGTAAATGTTAGTATGTTAGTATGTGATTTAATCAAGACGGAAATAATATTATAGTAGAATCAATATTGATTATTGATTATTACCAACAAACGACAAATACTAATAATAGTAAAACTAGATAGGTATAGTATATAGAAACTTCAGCGTAGGATATTATGAAGCACATAATAATAATGTTATGATTATGATTATATACCTGGTCTTGTATTATATACCTGCTGCCTGCTTTATTAGCAATATGCCACTGCACTGTCCATAACTCGTATGGGCAATGCAATGTGAGATTACAATATATGACATCATAAATAGGGAAAATATTATCTCTTGTTTGTGTGTCTTATTTGTATTTTGATATTTATTTAAATTGTAATAATATTATTGCATCTTCTATAACTTCTATTGCAGACAGCCCCATCATTATCATCCGAGAACAGAAAGGTGTAGGTTAATGATCCAAGTCTTTTTTGCTGTCAAAAGGTAAGTCTTTTTTTGAGAATTGAATTTGGAATAGGAATAAGTGCAGATTCAGATAACTAGTAGTAGAAGTGCATTTTATTTCATCACTTGGCATGTTCCTGATTCCTGGCTGACAATGACCCGCGTCAACAATGCAACCAAGCAAACTAGTCATCAAAATTTTCTCACGATATGTTTTTATCTGTTCCTCTTAGGCGGCTGAGTAGTGTACTGTGTACGTACAGTACACTACACCACACCTACCTAGTTTACTGGTTTGAAACCCATGAACCCTATACATACCCAATGTTTGTGTATTATGGGCTATTGTTAATTTAATTTTAACAATGAGTCAAAGAGATGTACATAATAATACTGAGAAAGGCTCTTTAGTACGAAGTACGAAGTATATCAAAAACAAAGTAAAAAATGCTTATTCTTCAGTAGAACAATGGACAAACCGCGTGCTTCTTATAATAACAATATCTAGGTATGCATAAATTGCATAATACATAATACATACCTGTGCATAATTCCACACCTGTAATAACAGACCTACAATGTATAATATTGTGGAAAAATTCATCTCACCATGTCTAAAAAATATTTCATAACAAAGTGAAATATAAGATATTATTACTTTCTAGGCTTCGTTCGACTACTTTGTTATTTACATGGGCTCTTCAACTTATCAAGAATGAAGATAATGAATCATTATATAAAAATACTAATACCCAGTATGGTCTTCTAACCATCCACGATTCACCACAAGACATTCTTTTCAGGATACTTAGTAGACAGCACCGGGGATGTTTATCCACAATTGCATGGGAAACAACCGGAAGCCAAACTTGAATCAAAGGTTTAAATATGATTGAATTTCCGAGAAAATAAAACTAGCAGGAATTCTCTTCTGGCGACTCACTTCGCTGTCTCACCTCGATCAGCACAAACAATCAAATTGTCGCTGAAGATGGACACAAAATTTTCTCAGAGGTTTTACCTCATTTTAGCCATCATTTTAATTTTCTGCAAAGGTATAGAAAATTTTCTCTCTATTATTTTACATAATACTATACTCAATGGTACTACAGTACTAAACTCAATGGTAATACATTTTTTTAAAAAATGATTGTAAATCCAAAAATATTTTATTTAGGAAACACGGCTCAATATTCTCATTCTCAGTATGCGTTTGGCAGGCGACTCCCGTATCCATTTCAAATGGCGGCTGTCAACAACCTAAACAGCAACTTTCAGGGTCAAGGCCAAGGACACTGTTGCAATTGCAGCAAAATCCCCCATACTCATCCCCAGTTATTATTGACAACAACACCGTCGCCGCCCCCACCACCGCCGCAACCACAATCCATTAATTATCCTTTTAGCCCGATTTCTCCTCAAAAAATTCCTAGTTATCTCATGCCAAGTTTTTCGGACGATAGATCAGCAGTGCATCCATTTCCTCATGAAAGCAATATGAATATACAAAAACTGACTCCAAATGGAAATGCAAATGTAATTGATGCAAATCCGAATGCCAATAGTGTTCTCCCAAATGGCAATACCTATAATGTCAATGTCAACATGAACCAGATTCCAACATCTCCGGTCGTTGGAAACAATTTTGGAGGAGATCATTTGAATCTGGACACTGTGATACACTTCAAGCTTTTCACAAGGTATTCACGCATATTTTTATTGGTTCTTTCAGCATTAAATTTTTAAGGTGCCAACTGCCAATCTTATTAAATCTTCTCTTAAGCGAAAAAGTCAATTGCAGTATATTTTTTAAATTCTAATTAGCTAATTAGTTAAAAATATTTATTAATGAAAATGCTGAGAAAAGAATAATGAGAAAAGAAGAATGCGTGGACAAAATAAATCTCTGTGTGTTTAAATAATGACTACGGTGTATGAAAATGAATTTTCAGAGAATTCCCCGTCGATGGCGAAGTATTAAAAGTGAACAATGAGCAACTGCTGAATGCAAGTAAATTTTTGGTATCACGACCCACGAAATTCATTTTGCATGGATTTGCCGATGGAAACGAAGAGAAGATTGGAGATTGGGTATCGGCGATGAAAACGGCCTTTCTTTCCGCTTCCGATTCAAATGTGATCGTCGTCGACTATTCACATTTCTCGGGCTACCTTTACTTCTGGGATAACGTACCTTTTTTTGCATCGAGCAAATTGGCAGATATGATGTACTTTTTGGAAGGTCGAGGAGCTAAAATGGGAGACTTTCATGTTGTCGGAAGGTTATGGGGAGCTCACATTGCTGGAATGACTGGCAGAATGTGTCAAGGTAAACTAGGAAGGATATCGGGATTGGAGCCAGGAGCTCCTAGCGCTAATGTCGTCGGTCATGAATTTCAACTGGATTTCACCGATGCCCAATTCGTGGACATTGTGCATGTGAACGGAAAGCGCTTTTTCTTCCATGGAACAAGATTCGGACTTGTACCTCCTACCGGTACAAACCTCTTTCCTACTTAATTTGCACGTTTTTCGGGATATCCACATTCATTCATCAAGTTTAGCACATGACTTTAATAGAGATTTATAAATAGATTGTAGCTATGATTTTCTATTTTGTGTACTAATTGATAATGTTGCAAGTAATTGTTTTTCTTTCAGGACATGTGGATATCTATCCAAATTTTGCAGAGAAGTCTTCCGGATGCCCAGACGAAAAGTCAAATTTCAGAAGCTTCAGTTGTAAGCAATTTAAAGCAACCTTAAAAAATTTTCCATTAATAATTGATGAATATTTTGCATTTTCTCAAATTAAAGTTCGTAGCTGCAAGAGAGGACGAGGCGTAAAATATTTTGTGGACACAATCCAGTATCCATACGCCCATCCAATCTGCCTTTGCCCTTCATTTCAGACTTTCAAAAGCGGAGAGTGCTACTGTGGACAGCAGAATACAATTACAATGGGACAAATCAACAATCAGTAAGAATTTCTCTAATTTAAGTAGCTATTATAATTATGTTATAATATTTAAAGTTTACTTGAGCCACAAATTCTACCTACGTATTTGTATTTGTTTTTTTAGGACAGTAGGAATTTTCCAACTCGCAGCTGCTCCTCTCAATACTCTTCAACGCAATCTCATCATAAGTTCAAGATTACATAATTCTAACTCAGCTCGGTGGGGTTAAAATTAAATAGTTCCTGACGCTCTGTTTTTATTTGTATACAGCATTTACACGGAGGGAATCTTAGTAACATTCTTATTTCTACTGTATAGTATATGTACAATTGCTTTAAGTTATATATCACGCCAAACTTCAGCTTTCTTGCATTTGTATTACCATTATCTGCTAATTTCCGATATTTATTATGTAACAAATCCAAACTGTGTGAAATGTAATAAAAAATAATAATTACACTCTTATAAATCATAAATTAATTGGCAACTTTGTTTAAATCGCGGCAGCAGCAGATTCTGGACATAATCAATTCCTCCGCTATACTATGTGACTATTAGTAATTAAGTTACACAGGTGGTAAGTATGTTAGAAAAAGGGTTGTTAATGCTCTTCTTCAATTAATTTAGTATGACTATGAATGTTTTCACCATTTCATCGCCTGAGGCAAAGCAGATATTTGCCATGCATCATGTATCTCCTCTTCTCCTCTCATTTTCCAAGTTACAACTCAAAACAAGTAAAAAATGCAGTTGCATCTTTGTGTTATTGATGGAATTACTACTGAATATGTTACACTTAATTTGTTATGCTGATAGTACCTAGATTTTATAGTGCATTTTCTGTAACGTATAATATTATGTAATTTATCTATCTAGTCATCTAATAACCAACCTGTCTGGTAGACCTTCCGTAAAAGCTTTTGAGATAATTTAATGTTATTGGAACATTCCTCCATCGCAAGCGTAACAAATTATTAAGTAGGTACCAATGGTACCATTACACTGTACACCTAAGTAGCTCTGTACATGTACACTCTCTGACTTATGCATTGTCTCACGAAGCAATAAAAAATGTATTCTTTTTCACATAATAACAAAAGCTAAGTTGCAATTTGCATAGATAAGTAAGTGTAGAATACCGGAGGAGTTTCTGACCTTTTCTCAACAGAAAATTGCGGATGAGACGAAGAAGCAGTTCGTTCTCAAAGGCTTTTAGATTAGACTACTTGTTCCCATGTTGTGTATCTGTTTTATAGTAATGGGATAGTAATGATTCTAATGATTAATTACATGACTGTATGCGCATGTGTACTCTATAGGAATTAGGTGGACTAATAACAGCTAGCTGGGCTCACTGACTGAGTAACAACCAGTAAATTGAACCATTAACTTGTAAATCAGCTTTTGTTTACATTTATTGTTTTTATACACACACCATACCTATCTGGCTCCCACATGTAGCCATTACGCAGTAATCTGCAATCATTTAATAAACGTTGTTGTAACAGTAACAGTAGCCATATCAAGAGCCCTGTCATGTCAAAATGTAATGTACCTATAGTACCTGACTACACAGTACTTACAATTGTAGAAGCAAAACTACATAATATTTCGTTTCTTTCAACTTTATTAAGGGTAACTCCCAATAGGATTGTGATATTGTGTAGTTGCCTTCAAATTCAAAACAATTACTTTCGTCCTTCGGGTAACTCTCGATAATATAAAATCCGACTTTTCTGGAAAGTTTCGTAGCGTTGCGTAAAAAATTGCGAGCTGTGGAAGGTTTCTGCTGATATTTACATTGAATTGAGTACACTCACAATTGTCACAATGCCCCTTGGCAGTCTTCCTTAATTGTTGGAAGAATAATGGGACCCAAAGACCCAAACTAATAGACATTTAAATATTACGAGGAGTTTGTTGTGTACAGTCATTTATTTTCACGTTATTATGCAACGGTGTTTATTGACGCATTTGCCGATAAAGTGGAAAGGAATTTAATGAAGCTAGAAATGCATTGAAATACTGTGATAGAAATACGTGGGAAATCTACAAATGGATAATGCATAATAATTTTATTACGTAGAGAGTTAATATCATTATAATTCCAAAGAACATCTACCTAGCTTGACAGGACTATTTTTGTCACTGAGATTTCAGTGAAACTGTCGATAAAAATGATATCTACCGATTACCTTTAATAATTGTTAAAATGTTAAAAAGTAACATCGTCATGAAAGGATTGTGTAAAACATAATAATATTATTACGTTTGGTATATAGGTGTATGAGTATATGTACAGATATTAAGTATGTGGCAAATGTGGCTTAATTGTGTATAGGTATAGAGTATAGCTATTTGTAGCTATATAGGTACCTATATTTTGTAAGAAGCTCTTCTGCTAGGAATTTGTTCTTCAATTAGTAACATGGACCAATACTAAAGTAATAACTATGAAAATTGAGTTGTATAGTACTTTGTTTGCTAACTGTTCTACAATCACTTGCTAGTTGTTACTATATTGAAATAGTCCAATAACCATAAAACTAGTAATATATAAAAATTAAATGCTCTATTTAAATGCAGTTGTTTGCAATTTCCATGTGTATATATAATAGTATAATGATTGCTGATTGCAGACAGACGTCTATAAAAGTATTATGCCTATATACAATATAGAATAATACCTTAGCTTCTTATTATTAGAACTGCAAAAAATAAAAATGCATTGAAAAATATGCAAACACATAGAAAAGTATGCAAATACATAGAAAAAATATACAAATACATAGAAATAACGTGTCTTTCTAAGTTCTAACAAGTAGCTTTGATTACGCGAGTTACGATAGAGCACCTGCACGTGCTCTAGGGAAACTTGTTACAATAGAGGATCTCATCAAAGATCGACGGTAACCGGCAACTTAGATTCTTTGCTTTGACAGAGTATATATATAGTGTGTGTTTGTGTTTATTCAGAGTAACGTAGCTGCTCTGTAATGTCAGTCTGTCTGTCCCTTCGCAGGATTGCATTGGCACGATAGCTTTCGAACGGATTGAGGTAAGTAGGTACTAGGTACGTACATCATTCGTGTGTCATCTAGACTTCCATTGGAGGACTGAGTTCAAAGATGGGGTTATTAGAGAAAGGTGTACTGGACTGGGTCATCGGTCATCCTGAGGTCATCTCATGAACGCATAGAGATACAGTTTAAATTTTTTTAAATTGGCTACTATGGTCTAAAGAAAGACTAAACATGAAAATGAGCTCAGTAGGCTCAATGGGGTCGTTCAAAGGGCATATGTCAAAAACGGTGGAAGATACTTCGTTAAGACCTTATACACTTAAATTACTACTAGAGTTCAAACTAAGATTTAGTATACTTACAAAGGGCCAATAGGTCAAGATTATATGCCAACACTACTCTGTATTATTTCCGTTTTACAATGGTTTATTAGAGATTGCCATCCGCCCTGTGTAACTGTTCTATTATCGAATCAATTATTGTAAGAGTGTAAGTGAGATGGGGATGGGACATGGACATGGGACGGCAAACGGCGCCAGTTCAATTACACAGACAATGTTTGTGTGTGAGGGGCATAGGTGGATTAGAGGTCAAGGTAGAAATGAATTTGTGTGTGTTATGTATGAATCTGTAGATGAACAAAAACATTCCCATGCCATGGCTGAGTGTATAAACAATCTTTCGTCATTCCTGTATGGTTACTTTCTATAATTTGCCAAATTCCTTGCACTTTATACCTTAGCTCTCTAACATTTACTTATCTCTCATTCCCTTTTTCTATGCAGTCTCTTACATGTCATTGTAAACTGTACTATTGCTTGTTGTGGTAAACTATCGCATACAAATTATCCCCAACAAGTGATTATGTTATGTATATAGATATTTATCTCACTTAACTTAGGTAGATCCTTTAAAAACAAAAGAGTAGAGTTCTTTACGTTAAAAGGCCAACAACTTCAAACTCAACTTGACATTAATTTAGAATGGGAATAAGACGGTAGCTGTACGCTGTCCCGTACGTACCTACTCATAATAATGTTGTTATAACTAGTATGGTTACTATAAATGAGATTGTTTGTAGTCCATTTGGCAAAAAATGGAGATTAAGTCGACAGGATGGGTACAACAATGATGGTTATCTAATTTCTACATAATATATCGGCTATTAACACATAAGAAAGACATGTATAGAATACTATCAGGTATATTATAGGACGACAGGTGTCTATTATGTACTTTACTAATTATAATTGTTATTATACTACATGCTAGAGTACAATTCTTTTTTTAAATGAATAGAGCGGTGACATATTGAGTGTAGTCAATAATGAAGAGAGATGTAGGTAATGGATTTGGACTAATAAGAATTGAAGGCTACTGTCAAATTGGCATGGCCATGCAGATATTATGTTACATTATAGAAATTAGATCGAGAAGAATTTTGTTTTTGTTTACAATAACGGACGGTAAGAGAGTCACTACAAATATGAACGTTGATTAGCAAGGCCAGGTCAGCAGGTCAAGTAAAGGCATGCCATAGCATAGGCCTCTCTTACATTTTACATATACAAATACAGATACAACTCCATCGTCCCACTCAAAATCCCCCAATACCAATAGTTTAATTCACTCGCATTCAGTCTCTCTCTATGCTTAGGCAATCCCACTTTTAAATCTCTCGCCCTTTGATTCAGTTCAATTTTGTAAGGACAAAATTATAGTTCTGGACATAGTTAGGAAGGAGAATAAGAATTTATTTCGGAGCTCCAAGATTATATAAACCGGCCGAGTCGTTCAATTTTTTTTGGCTTTGATATCTTCCACTCGAAGTCGCACCGTCGCACGTGCACGCGTGGTGTCATTATACCTAGCATTGCATAAAGTGCGTGAAAATATTTCCTATACGTTTTTTTGCTTGGAATGGTGGTGCGTGACTAATGAATGGATATTTTCTGATTTTTGTCTCAAAAAATAAGCTATTTTTTTTAGTTATTTATAGCTTTTTGTCATAATAGTAATGAAAGTGAAGATCAGTGAAGGAAATGGGTCTTTCGGATTCGTCGTTCCTATCTGTTTTCATTTCATTCACGTGTATAACAACAGTGGTTAGTTGCGGTGAGCCATAAAAATCCTCCTATCAGCATTGTGCACAAGTAAATTATTGAAATGAGTTTGATTGTAATTTCCGTTGTTTACTGAAGGAATAAATTACCGTATGTTTCAATCGGATGAGCCAGTGGCCTACAATCATTTGCGAATCAAAAATGACCCTGAGCAAGTGAAACCGAATGTCATCACCACATCCAACATCTTCCAGTGGTTAAACCTGAAAAATGTAGTCAGGTTTAAGTTGTGGACACGGTGAGACTTTGATTGGACACTCCATTTAATTCATTGTCATTGTCAGTTCTGCATTCTACTTATAAATACATAATACCGGTATGCCTATACCTGATTACGCGAGATAATAAGATTCTTAAGATATAGCTTCTACACGTGCTCTCATTATTTTAAGTTAGGTAAGGTTAGGTTAAAATAATTACATTAACATTACATCTTAACCTTACTACTCCGGCCGGAGTCCGGATTCACATAAAGTCGTCTCAATTATTTGCCTCAAATGTAGCTAACGGTAGGTTCTTAATTTTTAGTTTTTCACCGCACTGCATTACTCTGTACTGTTACACTATATGTTACATCCATATGATGCACTATCCACTAGTATCGGGTATCCACTACTCCACTACTACTCTACTCAACTTGGCTCGTCAGCTCACTAACTAGCTAGTGGTAACATGATTAAACTACACTGTGTGTTTTATATTGTACGATTTACCGTACCTAATAAATATCATCCATGTGCAATTGTGCACATACCTAGGTAATATAATGACACAATGGTCGTAGTAGCTAGAATTAGAATTTTGTTTTGATATTGGCTGCATAAATATATGTCGAATTCGTCATTAAAAACTTTGTGATGTAAATGGAAAGGAGTATGAGTATGAGTGATATTCATATTTTGAATTGGTATTCAGGAAGAACCCTGATCTGGCTCACGAAATAAAGTTTGGAGATGTGGATTCCTTGCGGACGAGCAATTTTGACCCAAGAAGATTAACAAAATTTCTAATTCACGGCTTTGCTGATACGGCGACGGAAGTGTCGATCACGTACTACCTAATTGACTTGAGAGATGCTTATCTGCGTCTGGCAGACGTAAATGTCATCATCGTTGATTACACTCTGTTCACATTGCCTTTATTCTACTGGACGGCTCTACCGGATGTGGCTGGAGCTCGGCTTACTGAATTCGTCCGTTTCCTCATGAAGTACACAGACATGTCCCTGGATGATGTTCATTTGGTCGGCTTTTCATGGGGAGCTCATGTAGCCGGCTTGGCCGGCCACAGTTTACAAGGAGCAATTGGAAGGATAACTGGGTACCCCAAAAACTTCAATGCAATAAGAGCAAAGCAATTTTCAAAATCATTAAAAATTCATGCTAATTTATTTGGCTCTCTAGACTGGATCCCGCCGGTCCTACCTTTAGATTTGTCGACGACGAATTTCGTTTGGACAAATCTGACGCAAAATTTGTAGACATCATTCATACGTGAGTCCTTTGTAAAAATATTTTCTTAGTTCTAGTTTCTAGATAAAATTGGAGGAACTTGTATTTTAGCCTATCAATTCTTATTTTTTTACTACTATAATTACTGATTACACCATCAAAGCAAATGATTATTGTTGAAATGGCTAAAAAAGAAATGCTGGCGATCGACTTTTCACCGCCGGGCATTTAGGGATTCCAATATCCCTTGGACATGTGGACGTGTACCCAAACGGAGGACAGAAACAAATAGGTTGTCCGCGGAATCAAATTCTCGTCTATGAGAGTAAGTCTTTTGTTTTTCGTTGTTACTGGCTCAAACTATTTTCTTGATGCATAAAAGAAAAAATTCTTGAGGTTCGAAGGTTCGATACAATACTTATGACATTAAATGGCATTTGTACCGTAGGTATCTACTCTATAAAAGTAGCATCTATATAATTACTATTTCACAGTTAAAAACAAACACAAAAAACATATTGTGCTTACACAAATCGTTTGGTTTCTACATATTTCCCTTTGTGAAGAAGAAATCTCACCTATTAGGTACTTAAAAAATTAAAAATTGGAAAATAAATAAATGAATCAAATGCCAAAACAAAGTTTTGGTGCAGGATACTTTTAAAAGGTAAACGTATTGTTTAAAATCTTAAGAATATTCAAGTTGATGAGAATTTTGAAGGTAGAAGCAATAGCAATGAAAAGCCAAGGAAAACTTAGAAAGTTAACGTTTCGAAAAACAGAATTTAGTAAATTACCATATCTGTATCTCTTTATCAATATCTCAAGGTAATTAATTTACTAAGCCAGTTTTACTCACATTGCAGCAATTTCCTTATTTTTTTGAATTTTTACACCACAACAGCATACGGACGGGTATTTCCTATATTGTTGTTTTACAAGTTAAATACAATAACGATGAATAACTGAATGAGTTTAGCTCTGGAGTGTTCCCACGGTCGTGGTGTCCGCTATTTCTACGAGAGTATCTCCAGTCCACTGGCCTTCCCCACCTGCAAATGTGCCTCTCTGGATGAATTCGTTCGAGGAAAGTGTCCCTGTGGGGAAAAGGATATTGCATTCATGGGAGAACACATGTCTCACAAGTCAGTTTATTTTTACATTATCAATGTATTTACATAATAATAATATTACCTATGTGACGAGAGATATCAATGGGAGATTACTATGCTACGCTCTTCCCCTTCCTACAAATCTTGTATATATTCATCATCTTTCATAGAAACCATTTCATTCATAACTGTGTTCAAGAGCGTGTCCGTGAGGGCACCCCTCCCCAGATCCCCATATACTAAGAAAGTGCCTGAAAGTCCCTAATACCCACAATGCAGGCTTACGATTTGGGTCCAAGTCCTTCGACTCAACTATATTCATTGGCTGCTGTGGTCAGCTGTTAG
>JABASI010005524.1:0-12183 GCA_019776505.1 Tomocerus nigrus
GTTAACGGCAAAGCAATCACATTTTAAGACCTGACCTTTCGCCACTGGAGGGGACCATGACGTACACGAGCTCACAATCAGCGACGCTGAATAAAAAATGCTTCCCTAGTACACTAGTGCCTACCTACATAAATACCGAATGACATTTCCCACTTAATACCCGGATCTATGTACCTACTTATATGTAAGTAGATGTGTTTGGATGGATGTAGCGACGTGACGCTATAACTCTACTAACATCTCCCGATATTTATTATTTCTTTCAAGTCCACACAAAAATAACTTTCGGTGCGTAGCACACAGCGACTTGTAACGTAACCATGCACATTTAGAAACCAAAAATTAATATTTATGGACTTGTTTTTCCCTTCATCACAAAATTATAATTAGAAGCCCTATACATTCAAATTCCAACTTCAATTACATAAATACACAGGAAAGAGCCATTAACAAACATTTGGAAACGTTCAGTAACAATGCTGAATAGCTGACGTAGGAGTTGATGAAAACCATTAAATTGATGACAGACTTATTCCAAAATATTACTTACAAAACTTAGCTATTTCTAACATTATCTCACTGTTCATATACTCCGTACAGTCGGCAGTGCACACAACACATAGAAAACACACAACACATATCTATAGTCAATTCTCAATTGCTTGTACTGATGTTTAGAATTTCGAATACAGACAGAATTGACAGCTAGCATTAACATTTTGTCTTCAGACTTCTTCAAGGTTTACTCTAAGTCGAACAGTAACATTTCCAATTGCATATCATTCCTTGAAGCACGAAACAAGTAATGTCATGATTACATGTAAAATACAGAGCTGCTGAAACTCATATGGCAACATTTGATTACATTTATCTAATTCTATTTATTCCCACGTCGCAATAGCTACATCAAATATGTAGCGATTGTGCGCTTTTCTTAAGAAAGTGAAATCAGAATGTTTGATGGTGTAGTATTACACTTTTTGCAAGCTTTTGCTAACATAATCTAAGAAGATTGCATTACCTTTCAAGTATCATACAAAAACGTAATCAGAATTGAGAACTTCTACGAAATTGACATAATATCAAGACTACAAATAAATAATTTATCAGAAAAGAAGCCGTTCGATTCTTCAGTCATATACAGAACAAATAAGTACAACATTGTAAGCAAAAATAGTTAATTATGGTGAACTGTACTACGCATCCCTACAAACACAAAAGATAACGCTAAGTCAGAGTTTCTCGGAAAAATAATTAGCCATGTACTTTTATCTATTTCTTAAACGCAATAAAGCAAATATTCTGTATTTGTCTATTTCTTTGAGTAGCAGACTTGATTAAATTTGCTAGCGTACTTCATATTGACTATTGACGTAGAACTAAATAATACATGTGCTTGGTTGGGCAAAAAGAAATAGTACACTAATAATGTAAATTATAAGAAAGGAGTTGAAATGGATCTGTATAATATTATGAATAATGTTTAATAAGAGGCATGTTATGTAGAATGATATTGCAACGTGACAGAAATAATTACCTAGTACCGGGTGAACGTAGGCGAGTTACGGAGATAATAAAATACAATCAACTACTGATTCACGTTGTGTAAACACGAGGCCTTATTTATTCCGCATTTTTATTATTTGTATTGGCGTATTGATTTAGGATTTGGTTACTGTTGCTACGTTTATATAACACAACAAGGACGTCGTCCCTCAAAGATCATCTTTCTCTTTTGTTGTTTCGAGAAAGCAGAGGAGTCAAGAAATAAATAATAATAATATTACCTGGCTACACCAAAAGTCAAAGAAAAACATGACGTAAGCGTCTGTCACCTCTAACATTTAATAAACACGGGATTTTATGTGATCCTCTTGTCGTAGTCGTCGATATTTATTTGCTGAAGGCGTAAGACGGGAATTTAATTCTTATGAAACTTTCCTTTCTCCGTCACTGATCTTTGTTGTTTGTGGGTAATAGCATAATATAAGACGGGATAGGGCGCTACACCTGAGAATCAATTTCAACGCCAGATATTTTCTTACTTTTCTCTTTGATTTGATAAAGAACATTTTCCTGATTTATTACAACAGAGGAGGATTTCGTAATAGAACAAAGAACAAAGTAAATTGTCATTGGATATCTGGCTTTTAATGATGTGTTATGTGTTCCTTTGGTCCTTTGACATTAAAGCGGATGATGGTAGAGAAAAGGATCGATTAAAGGACCTGGTAGCCAATATCACTAATCCGGATCGAATCTCCTTCCCAGTTGACACTCGCTTATTGCTGTTGTTATTCATAGGAGAAACAACAAAAAAGCAGCACGAGCCAGACGCCTACAAATCTCATTACGGACAATATCAAGTTTATTGCCTCCTTTTCCTCATTTCTTTTCCCCATTTCTACACCAACGTTATTTATTTCGAAATGTTACATAAACTGACCTAGTGCGTCATAAAAAACAATCCTCCAACACACAAAAAACATGATTTATTTTTACTGTGACACACCTACAATAAAGTTGGATACATTTAGATCAGAAAGTTGACACAATCCTTCTGCCTGATTTTGATCCTAGATACAAGATACAATACACCTACATAATCCATACTGTACTGTTAAAATCAGAATCCCCGGCAAATTATTCCGAAACATTTCAATCGAGACGCATCTGTGACAATCTGACAGTTCGGTTATTAAAGCAGCCTACCTAATATATAGAAACTTGAAATTGTTAGCTATTACTTCGAGCCGTGGTCACTGAGCTCAAATGTTATGTTTTGCACGTCGGAATTTCATTTACTACTTCATATGGAAATGAGCACATAATATGACAACTTATTGATAACAGATAAACATTGAAATGTTTATATCGACATTCTCAGAGCCACTGTTCTGCAGGGATATGGTTACTTACATTTCTATGAAAACTAGATGCCATGCCATATTAATGCTTTCCTTCACTATTTTTATCCCCTTTTTCTTGAAAGAAAAACAGGAAAATTTGCATACATATCTGATTTTCTATAATGCCTTGATGCATACTTTTCGTGTGAATTTATTGATTCGAGTTTCGGATTCCCTGAGAATACAGAAAGCAGAGAGCTGTAAAACAAAAGTGTGCCTTGAGAATGAGAAAATGCTGATCGTTATTTATTTATCCTTGAAACTGACTCTGCGAATTTCTGCTGATTATATTGATAGTGCTTTCGGGATGTTCATTAATTCCAGTAAATAGTTCTTATCTCAGATTCAGAATGTCAAGGCAGGAAAGAATATCTTGAAAGGCTGCGAGGCATAGAATGGAAAATGAATATTTATAATTACCTTTGTAGTGTTTCTGAGTAGAGGACCGTGATGGCTTGCTGAGCTTCGTACTCGTGGACCGTCTTTACTGGCACCATGGCTGATACATACGACAATTCGAATTCAGCGAAAAGGCGATCTAGGATCTTTAGCGACTCACAAATCTTTTCCGTGAACTCCGGTGGATTACGAAAGCATTGCTCTCGCAATAAATTCCGTACATTTTCCAAACTTTTGGTCAGAGCTTTCGCCAAAGGACGCATCGTAGCGCTTTCCAGCTCACGATTTAATATACTTGATCCTGCTGCCAAACACTAAAGCGACAAAATACATACAACAGTTAGCGTCGCATTCATCATTCGTATTCATCGACACAAAGCTCAGAGAGAAGAAGATGCGAAACAGTAAATATTTAAAACAGTCTCCACATAAATATTTATCACTCAAATAAAAATAGATGCTTAAATTGACGAGAAATACGTCAAACAATGCGATAAACGCTCCTAAAATAATTTTTCTACTCGGAACTTCGGAAGTGGAGGACACTTCTTGAATAATTATAAGTTACGATGAATTCACAAACATACATATGGAGCATTTCTCGATAAATGTCCATGAATAAAATATCTAGCGGTGAGTGAAGAAGAGTGAATTTACAAAAATATGGATAAATTCAAATCAAAGATTCACTATCTACTCTTATCACCGATAGACAGCCAGTCCCTCTCCATTTTCTATCTTAGATATTCAATTCAAAGGACAAAACACCGGTTTCCTCTCCTCATCAAAATTGATTCATTTGCATTCAAAGAACTTGATGAAAAAGTGAATAATATCTGCATTAGATTTCATTTTTAAATTATAACTTAATTTACTTTGCCTCACAAATCAACAAATATTATATCGGTAGTCACTAGTCACTATCAACAATCGAGATACTACTAACATAATACGGAAAAGCTCACCAAACTGAAAGATATTGTGAATATCATTCGTTTTTATAGGAAGCTCCACAAAACATAAAATACAAGACGTTCTGTTAACATACTTCAGATAATAATTTACTTATATAAAATAATAATATTCGACATTCGACCCCATCCCATTTCAATTTTTAAATTACAACTTAATTTACTTTGCCTCACAAATCAACAAATATTATATCGGTAGTCACTAGTCACTATCAACAATCGAGATACTACTAACATAATAAAGAAAAGCTCACCAAACTGAAAGATATTGTGAATATCATTTGCTTTTTATAGGAAGCTCCACAAAACATAAAATACAAGACGTTCTGTTTACATACTTCAGATAATAATTTACTTATATAAAATAATAATATTCGACATTCGACCCCATCCCATTTCTGATTTACATTGCCCCATTTTATGGCTGATGGAAATGGTTTTCAAATTTTCTAACCATGCAGAATTTTCTACTATTTCACTGTCATTTTCTGCATAATGCACACGTTTGGCAGCTACCTGAAATAGCATAAGTACGCAAGGAGAAAAAGAATCGTCCGTTTGCAAATTCATGTAATTATTCTAATCCTAACACAATATGTTATTAATTCTGTACGTCTGTAACTGTGTTGCATTAGATTTTAGTGCAATGCGGCAATACGTCTCTTCAAACTGATAAAAAGTTTAATGAGTCATTCATGAAGCCAAATAAAGAAACTACCTGTAAAGTTAAGCGCAGGAAAATGAATCATACACAGTGATAAAATAATAGGGATACCTATGTAATGAATGAATGATTCATCTTAGCGTCAAATAACATAAGATGGAGCATCTTCGTACAACTGTATACTAAATCTAGTACATTATAATGGATTCCAAGGATATGAAATCAATAGTCTTAAAGTAGATTATATTGTAGATGGGTGTAAGGGAATTAAACAGTATCTCATCAGATAAAAATTTTGTATACTGATTGATGGGGAAACACGGGAAATTACTGTTTAATAGAAAACCCATGAAGAAACAAAATGAAAATTTAGTGGAAGTACTGGAATAATAATCTATTAAAATGTTGATTGGCAGAGGGATTGGTCTTGGGATTACTACAGAGAGCACTTTTATTTATTAATCAACCATTGATACCTATACTAAGCATGGTTTTGATGACATGATGATTCTGTGTGACGTGTGACAATGTGACAATAAGTTCTGAAATAGTGGAAAATCCCCATAATGTGAGCTGTTGTAAGGGATTTGCTAATGTTCTCAGGCTCAGGATAAAGGAAAGTCGAAATGTGAGCGAGGCCAATGACTGTGATATTTGACTTTTTTCTATATCGGTAATCGGTACATTTGTGCATTGTGCTCTGTCTCTTGTAGTCAGTAGCTGTAGAATGTGCAAGTTGCAACGGTATGCATGTACCCGTCGTCCTTTTTGACGTTAATAGGCATCTAATAAACACGCTTGCACATGCAATTAGATTAACCACCACTAAACGTGTAGATACGAGCAACTTTTCCCTTAAATAAGTACAAGCACATAAAAGTGGGGAATAGGAGTAGAAGAAAGAAATCTTTAAAAGTTGTAAATGCTGGTTAGGCACGAAATCTTTATTGTTTGCCAGATCTATGTATGTTTTGTGTTTACATGAAATTGACTGGCAAAAGGAGAAGAGAATGGTAACAAGGCTAAGTAAATGGCCAGAGGAGTCGAGTTACACGGCATGGATAGCAAGCAGCGCAATAACAATAACATATGCATCTTTACCTCTGCACCGAACCACAGCTGGCCGGCTAGATTTTCTTGCAAAACGTCATCTGGGAATTTTGCCCGAAAATCTCGGGGAGCTCTGTCCTCAGGAGTCACTTCGTCCATTATCATTTGGCAGATGTTCAGCACCTATTACAGACAGAAATACTTGAGTTAGTCAATTATGCATAAGTAAGTACTTGTTTAGGTATTTGCACATTGCTCCATTATATTTTGGTAGGAGCGCGTATGTAGGAGCAAGTCCTCAAGTAAATGTTCCCATTTAAACATGGGAAAGGTGTGTTTACGACAAAAGTCGTTTTCCTTTGTAGCGACCCAAGAGCACGCATCACCGACAGCCATTAGGATTTTAACCCTACTTATTCTAAAAGTAACAAAACCCAAGCCTCTTCAAAAGATTTTACTTTCAGCGACTTTACTGCAAAGGCAGGTGCAGATTTAATAAGACATATTCCTCCTATACGAAGCAAGATCTCAAAGAATTCTCTTTAATGCCCTAATTTTAACTGTGCTCATATTAACACAAAATCAAAAGATTTGCGCACACATTTGTATTTGCATTAGTTTAATTGTAAGATAAATTAAATTTTGTAACTATTTTACTAACTGCTGCTATATAACAATCGTTTGGAAAGTCAACTCAATATTATTTAAACCCTACACCCTTTCTTTCCATCAAAATTAGATAATAATTCTTGAACGCGGAATAGTGTTATGCTGTTATTAGATTCGCATTTTTCTTTTAGACATCCGTTTTCTACAATCGTACGCAGATTTCGAAAGCAAATGAATTCCTCGTAGAAAACAATAGAGCTTGATTGAATTATAAGTCTTTTCCTATAAGCTTAGAAATTCTTAAGTATATAAGGGAGAACAAAAGCCGCGTTTAGAAAAGACTAAGAGGATTTCAGAATAACTTACTTTGTCCTGGCATTGTCTGAGGTGATTAACCAAAGCCGTGCATCTGTCCGGATCCTTTCGTCCATCGAATGAGTCTAACTCTCCAGCTACAGAATTTAAATCTTCGTCCGCATAAAAGAATTGAGCTAAGAGACTCTGGTCTGATTTCTGTAAAAACAAACGAGTAAAATAATTAAAACTTTGTCCTTACGGAATTAAATTCTAATTAATCTGTAACTAGTTATACTATTAACCACACTTTACTATTAATTGAACACACTCGCACAAACCAGAGAGCATTATGCAAATTCTAAAGTTTCTACCAATAACGTTTTTGCACATAACAATTTATAAATTAAATTTAGCAATTGAGGAGTCACCAGTTATGAGTTCTTAAATGCAGCTGTAAATCAATGAAAAATAAAAACTGGGTGTGTTTATGAACCTACCGTCAAAAACTCATGGATAGTTGGCAAGTAATGGTAATACGAGCGAAACATAAACGACATGGTTACTGCCGCTGCACCTTGAGAAAAATGATCTCCTGATCTTTCCGACTTAAAGGATTATTTGCAACTGTTAAAGACAACGAAGTTGACAAAAGACTTTAGTAGGTAAAATCAATTCCAAATTGAAAGCAAATATCTCCTTGCTTTCCAGATTAAAACTTATGACATGCGCTTTCCCTAAAAGATTTTAATTTTTGGTCGGTATATTTTAGCGAAATAAGAGGACTAGAACCCCGGAAACACTAGTTACACGGCACACTGATTTCCATTTTAGTAATTGGCAATAACTCCATCTCACTAATAACGAAAACAATCCAGCTCGCTTTTTCGGCAGCTTTGAAACTTCCTTCCCACTCAGATTTTTAACAAGAGAAAAGGTCAAAAGAGTACGTGAATATTAATTAGCCATAGAAGTACTTCGGCCAAATAAAAATAGATATGCTCTTATTTGCCTCTGACACTCAATCATGCACTCTAGTTAGTTTGGAGACTTGGGATTTACAGATATTGACACAATTACAGAAATGTTTACAATGAATACTAATGAGTAAAACAAATTGTTTCTGCACTCATGATGGAAAATGGAGAAGAATCTTCGGTGTGCACTTTCTGCGACAATACGACAGAATAAAATAAACGAGACAGTCAGTTTCCCTTGACTTATTCTTTAGTCCCGTTTATTATGGATCATATTATTTCATGTCGTGGATACTTTCCCCATGTTTTACCATTTCCATATTATTTTGTATGATTCCTACACTTCAGCAATGAATCTGGCTATACTGCTCATGTAAAATTATTTCATGTGAATCACATAACGTTCTCTTACTGTCAATATGCATACATCTGTATCTACCTACTCCAAAAGACCTCAAAAGTTATTCAATGTAATCAATATTGATGTATTTGTATTTGCAGCATCCTAATTCTAATCCGTATATCTGGAAAAAAGATAAATATGAATATCTGACAATAGAAATACTACAAAATGAAATTCTAAAACTGCTGAATTATCCCCTGCCTTACTTATTATTGCAGATAGTCAGGGAAAATGTTGTTTTCGAAGAAATGTTTTCATCTACAAGTCAACGAACAATAAGACAAAACAATAGGAGCTGAAGGGTCGGAGTTCAACTCCTGAAACAACAATCTCACACGCTAAAACTAAAACTAACGTGTTTTTACAACTTCCTTACTCAGCCCTTTAGAATTTGCTGATGCTGACATAAGTGGCATAGAAATTGCATGTACTTTCATTCGCAAATTGAAAACTTTAAGCCCATTCGTAAAAATCGATAAAGAAAACATAAACCTTCCCATAAACTTTGACTCTTGGCCCATTTTACTACTAACCATTATTTTTCACATTCTACACAGAGAATCCAGCACATTAAGTCTAAAAACAATGTCTACACCAATTTACGTTGTTTTACACACACTAGGATAGGTTTGCAAATAATCAACCGCCTTGTTTTTCAGTCTCCAACAGCGAAATATATTTCCTACATTCCCAATAGAAAGAAAGGCATAAAAACTGGGAAAAGGAAAGTCTGCCGTTCGGGATCGAATAAAACAGTCATGGAAACTTTCGAATGGAAATCATATTATTACATTACATTACTATGCATCTCACAATTGCATTCGAGAAATTGGAAAAATAAGAAATGGCTATATACACACACGTTAGGAGGAGAAAAACTTACAAGTGCATATTTTGCTATGATAAGGATCTCTTCATGCAAAGAGCGTGATTATTGCTTTGCGTGCTTTAATGTGGCAATCGTCTACAATGTCACGTTGCTACAAAACAAGCATGTTTTGGATAATTCTATTTATGACTAGTAAATCAATTGTTTTTCTTTTATGACAACGGGACCATTTTTGATGATCAGACAGAACTATGAGGAATAACGATAAGCAATAGAACATAATACAGAACATGATAATAATATGTAATCTTAAGATGATCATGATTGAGCATAAAACTTTTAAAAGTTCATCCGTGTCACGTGTTCTGTTTTCCACTGGCAAAAAAACCCTTTGAGGACGTTATCTATTATTTGACTTAAATCAGAAAGAGAAAAGAAGTGATTTTAAAATAGTTTAATCTGTCTGTACTATTTATTTAGCATCACACGTGATGTCTATTGTGTGCGATGCATTTAGTAGTAAAATAATTTTCCACTCCCTCATTTATGCGAAGCCATATTCCACGTTCATTGTCCATATCTAATGTCAGGGTCATTTTTCATGTTTATGATCAGGTATCTGACTATAATAATTGGTCCTGTATGTACATAGCAACTGGTTATAATTTTATGCATCATTAAAATGTATTTAGTAACTAGTAAATAATGTGAGTAGGTACTTAGGATTCTATTGGTGGATTTCTATGGAAATATTGCAAAGAAAAGCGAGCGAAGTGAAAACTAGATATCTTAAGAACAATATTCTTATTAAGTGCATAATATACTCAAGTTTTGTGGGCGTAGATTTATACTGCCTAGCCCATGTATGTAGCAGTTCTTTGAGTTGTTCCTGAACTAATCGTAAGTATCCTCAGAAATAACTGCCTTTTTAATTTTAACCCATCCTGTGAGAAATTATGTCCATATCAAAGGGAGCCAAACCTTTTGTGCATTGGAGAAGATTTTTATTCAGCAAAGTAAGTAAACCACATGAACTGACAAAGATGTCATTCTTTTTCTTACTTATTTGCATTAGAATAGCTGAATTCTGTTCCCTAGATTAGAAATAAATAAAAACGCACGTGTCCTGCCGTCTGTACTTTGTTCCCAACTCTACTAAGAGACATGCATTTAACTTAGGGATCAAAGTAGTCACGAGGAAACCACTTCGAGATTAAAATACAATAGGGTTAGACAAAAGCCTAAATAAATATACTGTGGATAAAAATGGTTAAGATTATAGGTAGCCTACATAAGTAGTAGTTGGACATAATCCCACTCGTATTGTGATTATCATAATAACTGTAATGTACTTAGCTGTAGCTGTTAAACGAAAGATACGGCTCTCACCTCTATAAAATCTAAATGTAAGCCAAGTATAATTGCAAACTACTTCTAGTAGATATTGTAGCTACACCACAACTGGCTAATGTTCTAATGGGCACTACTTATTTATTATTATTACATTAATGTAGTTAACATGAAGGCAAACTATAAAATTCTACAAACTTAATGAAGAAACTTAACTTGTTTTCAACAAAACTATTTCTTAGTTCATTGTGTGCACTCAGTCTCCAACTGCATACTTATTGTGTATATTTTATTCGTTGATAAGAGCAGCAGACCCAGAACTATAACATGCAATAAGCTTTTAGTGAAATAATGCAATAATACCATTATTATAATACAATCAGGCAGAAACGACTTTTTACTAGAACATAAACACATGTCCTTACTATACTAGTCACTGCTTTTGTTCGTGTTCATATAACATTATAATAATATTGTTAATAACAATATTTCTATATTAAGGATTTTAAATGCAATTTATGAATACTATAATCATTACAGTCAATTTACATTGACCTTAGCTTCAACAATTTATTATTAAATTACTTAATACTATGTCACTAAATAAAATGCAAACATCCATTTTATTCTTTAAAAAATCATAAATGGAGGCACTGGTTTTATGTTTATACTAACTAAAACTACTAAACAGTCAAAGGTGTTGACTTCTTTCATTAATTAGGCACTATTAATAAATTATATAGTACAAACTAAAAGAAGCTAAATGTTTCACGCCATTTATTGTATACGATAAAAGAAGCCATTTAAAAACGGTTTTTTGCTATGCAAACCCAAAATTAAAAGAGTATCAATTACTAAGACAAATGTGTAGGAATATTTTAGTAAGTATGAATATCAATGAATTGCAAACTCCTGCATTCAGTGATTAATGGACAATAATTTAAGATCAGTACATACATGTTAAAACTGGAGACATTTTCTTCAAAGCTTAAAACGATATGCATGACGTACATCGTGTCATGTATGCGTTTTAAATGTACTGACGTTTAATAAATAATGGATAGGTACATGGAAGAACGGCTGATTATAGAAGTCAATGTCTACCTCCACAGTACTAGGACAATGAATATGAGAATTGCGGAAATAATTATACTTTTTCAATCGCAGAATTTTTGGCTCTTCTGCTTACTACTAATATACAGATAGAGTGACTCTAACCGGCAGCATTAAATCAAACTAACAACCAAGGCCATTTCATGATGTCCATATCAGTTTCCAATTTTGTATCTTATGCAAATATAGCGACTAGTGAGGAATAAGCTGGCAAAATTAATTTAAGCGAACGATAAACACAGGAAATTGTATGAAACTTTAATACAGTATAAAATTGATGATTTATTTTGAATGTCGTTCCAGAAAATATATTACGCATTCGGCATTACGCATGTATATATAGTATAGTTAAACATTTCCATGTTAAAACACAGAAAACTGAAAAACGTCCAGATGAGATATAACAGAGAGATTTGCGGACTACTATATATGCGGACATTTCTGTGGTTTCTTATGAAGCTCTAATGTAAACATGTATTGCTCAATAGAATTTTAATTTATTTGCTCTTAGCCCACTGTCAGTCTCCATTTATCCCATTATCGTTATGGTCATCATGAAAAAAGACAAGGACGGAACAACTAATCTTTCTATTTTGAAAATCTATCTGTAAAATC
>JABASI010005525.1:0-12183 GCA_019776505.1 Tomocerus nigrus
TTTATTAGTATTATCCTTGCGTGCCTACTACCTACCCCAAACTACCTATTTACATATTATGTGCATACCATCTGTAGACTGCCGACTGTAGGCAGCAGATATAATTTTATGGTCAGCTCAAACCTTATAGACACACACAACAGGTAGTATAATTACATTTCTGTATTGAATACTATTAGGTACCTTAATGTATACATCTGTCGAAATCTTTTTGCTCTCCTCGTACTCGTATGATGCTTCATGATTCAGGATAATATTATGGGAAGTGGCAGGCAAATACATGGACTTTTTACCTGTTCTATTATTCTTGCTTTGTCCTTCATAGTGAAACAATCGTCCTTCACCTTGCAGATATTCAATACAAAAGTATTATTGTACAAGTGCCGATTTAGAAAATGTCCAAACCAATTTTGGGTTACTGGAAAATCCGTGGGGTATGTTGATCTAGTTTATGTAATTTATGTACCAGTGTATAACATATTTAATTAGTGTATACTTAATATCTTTACTGTATTTAAAAGAATTTTGTGTTATAAGTCCGAAGATTCATCTTCATTAATGCTTTCGATTTTTAGCTTGGTCAGCCCATTCGGTTTCTTCTGGCTTACTTAGGAACAGAGTACGAAGAAAAGCGATACGAGTCTATGGAAGCATGGTTTGGAGGGGATAAATTTAATCTTGGCTTAGATTTTCCGAATGTAATTTAATATTAATTACTAATGTCATGACGTGTGTGTAGGTGTATGGTACACTTATAATCAATTTGAAAAGCATATTGATGTAACAATGTGAATTTTGAGCAGGTGCCTTACTGGATAGAAGGTGATGTCCGAATGACAGAATTCCGGGCTATTCTCAGACATATTTCTCGGGAGAGAGGACAAGCTAAAAACTTGCTGCCTTCTGATGCTGCGTCCCAAAGAACATTGGATATGTTGGAAAATGCAGTTACTGACATTTGGTACATGTTGATTAGGACGTGCGTAGCATGGACTGTGAGTATATTATTTATTTGGATATTAAATAATCGACCATATTCTTTATTATTTTCTTTTAGTAAATATTCAATTAAGCCATAATTTAATTTGCCCATGCAGGATGAGCTAAGGGAAATGTTTGAGAAAAATCACCCGCAGAAATTGGAACAGATATGCAAATATCTGGGGAACAAAAAGTTCCTACTTGGAAATCAGGTTAGAGTTAGCTTTATAATGCCGGTATATTTTATCCATTTCAGTCCATGCGTTATGTGAAGAAGTGATATATCACACTTCATTCTCCGTTCTGACACCAATTTAATAAAGCTGTGTGTACTCTTTTGTTTCAATGATAGCCAACCTACGTGGACTTCATCCTCTACGAAGTTATATACGGGTTTCAAACATTTGATGTCAAAATTTTACAGCAATATCCTGCTTTGGATGCGTTCAAAAAATCTTTCGAAGCAATTCCAGAAATAGCAGCGTATATTGCATCTCCAAAATATATTCCTGGACCATGCATTGCACCATTCGCCAAACGGCCAATCTAGACCAGCAGACCCAGACTTTAATAGGTGTCTTTATAGGGTGGCCACAAATGAACAGATCGTGTCTCGAGCTCAAATAAGAACAGGCTAACTATTCACTCTATGTATCATAAAACTGTCAGATAAATCATCCGTAATGATATCATAATATTTGTGGTTCTATTTACTTCACTTCGGTAAAAACAAGGTTGGAATCCGAAATGCAATTAAAATAAAGTAAATAAATATGAAAATCGTCATTTAAAAGAAGAACTATTTTTCAGTCCTATGTTATCTACTTATAGTAATCTATAGTTGGTATAGGCAGTTCCTTTCCTACTCTAGTATAGGTACCTAGA
Organism: Tomocerus nigrus; assembly: GCA_019776505.1. Classification (NCBI taxonomy): domain Eukaryota; kingdom Metazoa; phylum Arthropoda; class Collembola; order Entomobryomorpha; family Tomoceridae; genus Tomocerus; species Tomocerus nigrus. The sequence continues at coordinate 1,867 of JABASI010005525.1, forward strand.
ATATGCTGCCTGCACCGTAATTATAAGCTCTTTGCAAGACAATAATAATAATAATAATATTAACTCTGCTTAGTAGCCAGCCAGCTACCTTGAAATTGAAAAATTGATGCGCTGCGTTGAGTGCATGCTATTACAAGGTTTTGGCACCTATCCGTTATCCGATTCATCCGATTCAAGGTGACATAAGGTAATTCATAAAGTTTGTTTTATGATATTGTATGTACTGCAGCAAGTACTTAATATCTGCAATAAAAAATACATACTGAGATATTATAATTAATTTCCAGAGTCGTTATCTTTCATGAATCGTGTTTATTACTTTTTGTATGAGTAAAATTCTGCCAAAAGCAGCCACTTGAATGATTTTCGTTTCCCCGTATGGATGCAGCTTATAATATATCACCAATAAATGTTTGTTCTTTCTCGTGATTCATGAAATATATGATGGAATAGAAACACATTAATATGCGAAAAACAAGAGCAAAACTGTATTTTGTTAGACAAACACAGATCACAAAAACAAACAGTACAATTTTGTATATTCAACACCCTTTTATGGTAACAGGTCGGTGTGGGTCAATACCGTTTGAAAATATTTATGTATCTGTTGTAGCAGAATTAGTGAATACAAATCCATCAACTCCATCCATCCATATTGTTTGCCAAAAAGATATGATTACGTTCTTCCTGTGATGATCGAGTAACGAAACGCAAATTAACCAGACAAATGCAGACTAATATCAGAAAACGTTGATTTGATACGTTGCACAGATTGTAATAATAGTGCACTGTTGTATAGGGAAAAATAATTATCAGAGATTGACCGTGAATGAGATAAGAAGGCAAACAAATGACAAATGTTACATAATAATTAAAGCAAAGCAAAGCTCTCCCAGGTTATGTCTGTTTCAATCTGATCCCTGATGCCATAAATTATTATTAATTACTTTCCTGTTTTAGGACTTTGGAAGCTATTGTGCAGTTTGTGATTTTAAAATCATTTTATTTTCTGTAACTCATCCTAAGCTCTTGCATGTACAAAATGGTAACAGAAATTCCAGCAGAAAACCGTGGAAGGCGAACAACCTCTGACTATAGAGAATTACTCGATGTGGATGAAGTCGACAAAGTAAACCAAGATGAAGTGAATTCATCGTCAATTTCACCCACACCCACCTTACCACTAAGTCCACGAAAAAATTGCGGACTGCCAACTAGACAGCCAAGCAATTTCGAATTTCCTTTGCACAGTGCTGTTAAGCATGGAAGATTAGATGATCTGACCCAACTTTTGGAGCGAGAGAATAGCAAATCGGATATTTTGAGGAAAGATCTAAGGGGTCGCACCCCGTTGCACTATGCAGCAAGTTTCGGTAACAAGTGAACACAGTTACTGTAAATTACAATAATTAATGTTCCTACAATTTCATATTTTGTCATGTAGATAATGTAGATTATTACCATCGTTGGTGTTTTAATTGTGATTTAACTTTTTTCCCAAGCCAATCATAAATGTGCATTAAAATGCGTAACCCTTATATTGGCCTATGTCAAGAAAATTGCGAAATCTAAAAGGAATGGCTCATCTGAAAGCTTCAGGGAAGAATTTAAAGAATATATTGATATTCAAGATTTCAACGGAGAAACCGCTTTGCATTTGGCAGCAATAAATGAACACAAAAAAATAGTGGAAAAGTTGTTATTTTCTGCTGCAGATGTCAATATAAGGTAAATAGGAGTTTTTACTCCAAACACTGCACTTAGTACAAGAAAACAGAATTGTATTTCTTGTAAAAAGGCTGTAATCTTTATTGTCTGAAAAATGTATATGAATGTTTTAGTATGTAGGTATATGTAAATAGCTAAGCTAAGGTAATAATAGTACATAAACAACATTTAATAATACTAATATACATACAATAAATCCCATTTAATTTAGATCTAACAGTGGAAAGGAAGCGATCCACTTGATTTACTCCAAAGTTCCAGAAGCGATGATTTCAATTATGGACAGATCAATAAGTTGTTTGAGAGGAGAGCCTCATGACGAAAATTTGATGTTAGAAGTAGATTTCGGGTTAGAAGTTATTATAAATATTTATTTTGCCCTCGTTGTGATGTAATGTTTCTTTTTTAGTGTAAAATTAATTATGTACATAGAATGTGCAAAGGCAGGTTTTTGATACACCCGATATAATATTTGCGTATTCTAGGTCCATAATGGGAATTCCTGACCAGAGTGAATTAGAAAAGGATTGTGTCACTGATAAAGCAAAATTTATAAAACTTCCGAAAGAAACTGAACTTTTAGGATATATTCTCAGAAAAAACAACGATTCTCCTTGCCAAGACATTCTTCTACACCCATTTGTTCAATTGTTTCTGCATCTGAAGTGGAAGAAAATTAAAGTAGTGTTTTGGGCATCTATAATTTTTCATGTAAGCCCATTTGACCTCGCTGCTGACTGTTGACTAATAACGGATTATGCTTCCGATTCCCTGGTTTTCGGTTACTACTTTACTATACTACTATTCTCCTAAACTCCGAATGCAATTACAACTTCTGCTAGAAAATATTTTGTGAATTCTATTTACAAAAAAACTTTTTGCAGGTTGTGTGGTTAATTTTGTACACGAAGTTCACTCTGGATGTGTATGTAAATACCTGTCCATATAAACCTGAGAACATAACAAATTCAGAGTTCATCTTTCCTTACCGTAAGAAAAAACGAAACGATAATACAAATCAGCAGTACAATACACACACAAGAATGCAAAATAATTTTGCTTAATTATTTCAGCCGCGATAAAATGTGAATTGGCTCTTCTGAGTAAAGGGACTGCTTTTGCACTTCTCGGAATTTCCATTGTAGTCGGCTTGAAAGAAATATTTGAAATGTGCTCAATACCGAAATTCTCCATGTATTTTTTCCAACTGGAGAACTTGGGTCAATGGATGTTGATTTTTTCGGTTTTTGTAACAGCTTGGCCAGTTTTCTTTCAGCAACCGATGATACCATCTTGGCAATATCAAGCAGCCGCTGTAAGACAGATATTCCCTGATAAAGCGATTTCCTACTTCACGAACAAAATATTTTTACATTTAAGGGTACGGTCCGAATTTTATTTACAGTTTGGAATATTTCTGGCATGGGCATTGATATTAAGCCAAATAGGAAAATTACCAAACCTTGGGATTTACGTTGAAATACTTGGCAAAGTTCTGAAAAGTTTTGCCCTATTCATTATGACATTCGCATCTCTACTTATAGCCTTCGCCTTATCCCTGAGTATTCTTATGCCGGATGTAAGTAGTCTTGATTCTTGATATGATTCTCATTCCTATTCGGCTTGTATTTCAAAGCTAATTGAGTATTAATTAAAATGTTGGAAAGAAACAAGCATTCCACTCTTTGCCATTGGCCATGCTAAAAGTATTGGTCATGATGACTGGAGAATTAAATTACGACGAAGTATTTCATGGTGACGAAGAAAGTCCTCCATTTCCCGTGTCTGGTCATATTCTGTACGGAGTCTTCACTATTATCGTTACAATTATTTTGTTTAACTTACTAATCGGTTTTACTGTCAGTGATATTCAGGTAAGAAGAATCTTCCTCAATTAGTTACACCCATAATAATCCTAAACTCGTTCATAAGCTGTACCGACAGTTTTCTAACTATTTTAAACATTTGTAGGGCTTACAAATACAGGCACAAGCCAGTGGGCTTGCCAGTCAGTTAGAACAAATATTTTTAATAGAATCGTTCATACTGTCTGATCGAATACAATCGTTGTTCTCCTGTTTTAAAAGACAGAGCTTCTTGGAACATTTCTTAGTCGTCACTGATGGGAACTGTGAAGAGTAAGTTCTTAGTAAAGTAAAGTAAAGTCTGAACTCTGAAATTCTTGAAAATCGTTACTTAAAATTACATAAAATGTTTCAAATTGTATATGAGACATCAGATTTTATTTTTGATTTGCAGCATGAGTATCCCTCTTTCCATAAAGAAGGTTCCTCCTACACTACAGAAAGAAATAAGACGACTTGTAGCCCTTAATATATCTTACAGTGATGAAGAAGAAAGTGAGTTACTTCGCAATTCAACAGATAATTTCAATTTGAAAAAACGTCTGAAAGTTATTTTGGAAGAAATTATTACGCAATGGGACTTTCTTTAACCTTCCACAAAAATTTTGGCACAAAAGACTGCTGACTTAATGATACTAATATACAGATGTATTTAATGTGGCAAACCCAGAATCTTTGGTTCACTTATACAACTATAGCTTATAAGTGCAACAAATAAGTAAAAACTTCGATGTTTGTAAAACCTTTAAAAAAGTTTAATTTGTATAAATTGCACATCTATATTTCCACATTAGTCCCATTGTCAGTTGCATAGAAAACGTAAAAACTGAAAATTTAAAATCATTCATTGTCTACTTACATATACTAGGTAGGTACCAAACTAAATAGGATTTATTTTTACATATTACAGTAAATCATATCCCCAAATGCAATTATTGTTACAGAATTTTTGTAAAGATTTAGTGAGTCGATGATATTATTCACCCAAATAGTCCGAGTTCATAACTTAAGATATCACTTATTCATAAAATCCAACGTCCATTTAGGATCATAGTATTTATCCCGTTTTTCCTTTGCTATGGTCATTATTGCTACAGTATCTCTCAAAAATCGACCCTTGTCTCCGGATTGGGCTAGTGTTGAAGTTTTATTCGACGAATACTTACTACCTCTCATTTTTTCATAAAATTTGCTTTGCAATTCAAAGTCATTTTGCTTTACATGACCATCCAACAGTGACTGCGCCTTTACTAGAAACCCGAATTTTTCGGTTTTTAATTTGAACAGAAGAGCAGCTTTAAGAGCTTCACGTTTTAACTTCTGTAGTGTTGAACTATCTGGTGTAGTTTTGCTTTTAAAGGATTTTGGATGTGATCCCAATGCAATATAATTGAGATTGTTCGCACAAGGTACTTCTATTGATTTGATTTTCCGAGATCTAGACCTTAAATATTCTTCTAAGAGAGGATTTGATTTAAGTTCGACCTTAGTCTGTTCAAATTGGTCGTTTTTCGAAAACGACCCTGGGTTTAGTGACGCTGTATTTTTCAATTCTCTATAAAAATTCGGATTGCTCCAGAAGCAAGAAGATGAAAAACGATTCAAATGAAAAGCTAACGGATTGCGACGCTTTAAATGCGGAGGTGTCAGAAGAACGAGTCTTCGCTGATTTACATCGCTATACCACCTCTTCTTTTTATTTAATTCAACATAACTGCTGACTCCGGGAGGAAGTTTTTCGGTATTATCTAAGGAAAATTTAGTCTGAAAATTCCAGCCCTTTTCTGATTTAGTTTTATTGGCCATTTCAGATTTGTGTCTCGGCAAGGAATCTGATTTTTTGTGTTTCATTTTACTTCTTTTTAATGATGATTTTGGCAAAAGCCTTAGACTTTTGCTTTTTCTTTCGCTGACTAAATATTCAGATTTGCACTTTATTAAAGAATTTGCTTCCGACTTTGTCAGCTTTGCTGTTTTGTAAATTTTCGGCGAGGAGTTTGTCATTTTAGCAGTTTTGTTTTTTCTGGAATTTTTTCTTTCAGTTTTTCTGGATAAAGAGTCCTGGATAAAGTGCGACAATGAATTTGATTTGGTCATTTCGGCTTTTATTAATTTGCTATTTTTCGAAGAAGACTTTATTATTTTAGCGGATTTTTTTCGTCTCTTTAAATTATTGTTTCCTGACATTGGAAAATTATTTAATTCCAAGGATTTTGGGATGCCCACTAATGTCTTTTGGCTTAAATTAGTTTTCTGTCTCTTCAAATTATTCATCAGTTCAGCGTAAGAGGAAAACCTAGAAGGGAAGCTTTGGACATGATCTTGGGTCAGATTCTTTTCTGAGTTGTTTTTGTTGTCACTTTGATATTTATGAGATTTTGATTTTTGGACATTTCGTTTTTTTGGAAGTTTGGTAGTTTTCAATGAAAATTCGTCAGTTTCATTTCCTCTACAAGTATCGATTTTGTTTTTCTTGGAGGAAGGAAGAGTTTCTTGGTGATGGGATATTAAATAATCGCTTCTTAGTAAATCTTGGGTCATATCAATTTGCGGTTTCATTGAAAGTTTAATTTTATTTGCCTTCCGCGTATTCCGTTCAAAATGACTTGAGACAAAAGGCGTTACAACAGGAGTCATATTATTTATCATAGGATAATTATGATTTGAGCTTATATATTGAGGTGATAGCAACATTTGATGTCTTGTTTCTTCAACATTTTCCGTAATTTGTGGGCAACGAATCTTTTGGCTGCAGTCAATTACGTTGACAATGGCTCCAGGTCCTACTTCTCTACCATCTGGATGTCTTGGCCGATTAGAGCCTTGAGACGAGGAGATATAATACATAGAAGCGGCTAGGGCGGGTGAAGGTGAAGCAATTAGATGTATTCCATAAGTTAGACCATCATCTGGGTCTTCAATAAATGGAGATTTTCCGTCACATCGAGAATTGGGCGGAACCGTAAAATCTTTTCTTGGAGTTGGTGGCAAACTGCTTTTGTAACGAAGATGGTGGCGAAAAGCAAGCCCGTTTGGAGCAAGCATAAAACGTTGCATATTCTACATTAAATTTCGAATCTTGTATACTGTTGACATCAAGGAATTTGTACCAATTTATTACTATATAACTTTAAGAGTCATCCAGTTTTAAGTTTAACGTGCATTAAAATTGAAATGAGTATTTTATTTCCGTTCTAGAAAGTATGCAGGGGGTATTTCCTGAATATTTTTCGTTTGACGGGGTGAACTAAAGACACCTAGACAACTTCTTCGTATTATAACATGTTAGTATAGATTTCGTGTACTGTCTTTCTTTGCAGAACCGCAAGGATAGTAGATAAGTACTTCCCCCCCATCCCCCGCCCGCCCCGTATTTATATCAAGGTTTTATAAGAAAATAAGAATACTTTCCATGTGTAAAACCTTCTCTGGTATACAAGCTGGAGAAATGTAAGGACAGTTGTAGAAAATCGCGTTCTTAAGGAAAGAAGCTGAGACTACGACTAACACATAAATAAAATAAATTCACATCTATAATTCTAGAATTCCTATTACCTACAATCTTATCAACTCGAATTTTTGGATTTATCGTTATCCTTTGACATGGGCGGATGGATGGGCGTATAGGTATATATGTATTTGTGTAGAATCATATAATATTACGCTTAGTGGGCCGGAATATGAAAATTAGTGGGGAGACGAGTTCTGGGTTCGTGCTGTGTGGTTATTGTGCTTATAATAATGTTTTCCCATCTGCTTATTATGTTCTTTTACTTTATACATCCAACGCAACTGAAGCATATTGCTACAAAATCGGGATATATGATAATGTGATCTGTATATATAACAGTTGTTTGGATCATATGTGTGGAATTGCAGATTGGTTTCTACAGCATAGAGAATAGAGACATTGACTCCATTCTACACTGTCTGCTCTTCACACAAGATAAGTGAACAGTGCACTGAGTTTAACAAGTTATTTTGTAAGGCCGACAGAAAGTGTAAATAATTTATTTCCTCATCGAATTGCGTCATTCTGACTGAATAAATACATAATTGTATTTGTCTACATTTCCTGTCGGGTTTCTGTGAATAAGTTTTTTAGAAAAGTGTCCCTCCAAAAAACCATTCTGTCCTACACTAAGTTAAATGACTAAAAATTGTATAGTTTTGTAACTATATGTATGTGTACATTTACAAATAGAATACCTAAAAGACTCATCACTTGACTTTAGTGACAAAAAATGACCCTGAACTTGTCTCAAGTTAGAATGAGAACTTTGAGAGCTTTCGAGCTCTTCTCCAAATGCCCTGCTCCTAAAAGTAATAAGAGCAAGTCAATAAGTTCCTATTTGAGATTAGCAATTTCAGTAGAGCAAAGACACTTCAAACATTATTTTTCTACAACTGAAAACTATCAAAGGGAACCTGAAAGTTTTAATCACAATGAACACAGCAAACTTGAGCATTTACTTCAATTTGGACAAAAGGAAAAACTGGAAATAGGTGGATATTTTATAAATTATATCAAGGCTGGACATGGGCCACACGCAATCTTCTGCTTTCCTGGAATTTTAGGTGAGTTTCCGAATTCCCTGCGCAATTTTTCTCACTTCTATCCGTAAATGATTTTTAGACAAAATCACTGTTTTTTTCGCGTTACACATACCTGACTCAAAAAATATATGATTAAAAATGCATTTGTCTTCAGGGGCCATGAGAATCCAGTTACAGCATCAAATTCTTAACTTTGACAAAGAGAAGTTCACGTTGTATTCGTGGGATCAACCTGGTTATGGATTTAGTAGACCACCTGCAAGATTTTTTACCGATGACTCCCTACAAGAAGATGCAGATTATGCTGTTCAGCTTATGAAGGTAGATTTAAGCATTTTCCAGAAAAACACATTTAATATGCAAAGCCTCAGTTTTATTCGGATGTAATCACTGAGAATTTTACCGTTTTGTTGTAGGTATTCGGTCATGACAAATATTCTGTGATGGGTAATTGTGCTTGAGTTCTTTTAAATTATCAATTTATTCCAGCATTTTCATTTTTAATTAAATTCAGTACCTACAATTCAAATATTCAGAGAGTAATAACTGATACAAATAGGTTGGAGCGCGGGAGGATGCAGCGCATTACTACTGGCCATTCGGTATCCTGAAATTGTGAACAAACTGGTTGTATGGGGAGCCTTTTCTTTCGTTGATAAGAAAGATGCTGCTAACTTCAAATGTATGTTTGTAAAAAAAATATTCTAATCGATCAACTAATGAAGTTTATAAGCTAGCCTTAAGTGTTTAAACTTTGTATTAGGGTACGGAGAGAATGAGTGGGGAGGAAGAATGAAGGATGTTCTTGTAGAACAATATGGTGAAAAGTTTTTTAGGCAACAGTTTGCAATTTGGATGAATTTATTCGCTAGAATTTATACTCATAGAGGTGGAGAACTTTGTGCCAAGCAATTATCCAAGATAAAATGTCCTACTTTAGATTATTCATGGAACTGCAGATAAAATAGTTGATCCCTACCACGGACAATTTCTTCATCAACACATCGCTAATTCAAGGCACATAATATGAATATTGCACTCGATTTGCTACACAATATTTTGACGAAATAATATTATAATGAAGTATCTAACTATCATTAATTGTAGACTCCACATATGGGATGAAGGAAAGCACAATGTCCAACTCCGATATCCGAAACAGTTTAACACATTGGTCCAAGAATTTCTGATGCAGCAATGACAAGAAGACGATGTACTGAAAATATTACTGATTTAGAAAATATAGACCATTGTATACACGAATGATAATAAATAATACGAAGTAGCGGAAGCGACATTATTTCATTACCTATCCGAAAATCAAAACTTCCTGTCTTTTGGACTTCAAATGAAATAGTTTTGTAATTTTGCATCAAAAAAAGTGCTATAATTGCTATTTCTCATGAAAATGCTATATATAGGGTGTACGGAAAGTTTCTGGTACAGTGGCGCCACCTATATTTTACACAAGAACTACATTTTTAATTAAACGTAGGATAATACTATGTGTATGTGCTGTTTACCTCAGTTGAACTGGAGTAAAACAAAGCTATAGGAACTATGGGGATAACAGTTTAAGTCCTACATAATTAGAAAAACGCATTTAAAAAATATCAACAAAATTGAATACGGAAAAAACTGCTGTTACAAAATGAAAAAGTAACGAGACGGTATATGTTGCGATGTGAATTTAATGCCAGAAGAACATTTCTTTTCTTGAAAAATTTGCAATTAAGTGGCCGGTGATATCAAATTGGGTCCCTACAGAAGAAAATCTATCAAAACTGTGAAACTGTGGTAAATAAACAGGGGATATCTGGCAGTATCCAATGTGTGACACAACATGCAGATTCCATGCTTGGAATCAGTGGATGAATCATCAGTTAATATGTAATCCTTCAAAGGTAACATTTATGCAGGACGTCGCAACAGCACACACTGAACAACAAAATATGCAAATTATTCACCACCGTATTAAAACGGTATGGAGTAAGAACGTATGGCCAGCAAACAGTCCGGGTTTAAACCCAATAGAACATTTGTGGTTCATACTAAAGGATTCCATTCTGTTTGAGCCTATCCCCGTGATATTGGAACAAATCATATTAAGATTTAATGAAAAATGGAATAATTTGGATATTCAACTGCTAAGTAAATTGGCCCAATC
>JABASI010005526.1:0-12179 GCA_019776505.1 Tomocerus nigrus
GACGATAGAGTGAAAGTCCTACGTGACGTCACGAGGTGCGCGCGCATCCAATAGTTGGAGTTGGTGTGACCAATTCCAATTTTCGAAAAGTACCTATTATCATTTCTTATACTAATAGAATAACGGGTTTGTGGAGGTTTGTAGATAGCCACAGTCAGACATTGGCTGGCTACTATACCATAGGATAAGGCGCGGGGAGTTTTGACTGGATAGGCCACGAGGAGCTGCTAGATTCAAAATGTGTGAGTGTACTCTACTCACATTGGGCTGTAACCGGCTTGTATTCCATAACGGAAGTAACTCAGCGCCCAGTATTTTCATTACTTAGGATATCTAACTAATAAAAATAGTGGTAAGTAGGCAACAGCCGCTGACTGCTAGCACATAGTCACCAACCACTCCAGGTTAGAGATAGACTGTGTTATTATTCCTTCCTCCGGTCGGTCGGTTCAATTGAGGAGTTAGTCAAGCTCAATTAAGCTAAGCAAAACCCTAGGAAGAAATGACGAAAAATTGAGAATATTAATAGTGACTATTCATTGAATAATTACGACAAAATATGTCACCTTTTATTATTTGCTTGTCCAATAAATTCTATTGTGATATTTTGTTCACTAAAAGAAACAATTAGAGCCAAAGCGTCGTACATGGTATTACCTGCTCAGGCTGTCGTTGATCTGGAGTATTTGTTGGGAAAACTCCGGGTGTGTCACATTGTTGTTAGCCCCATACTACAACAAAACACACAAAACCATCTCAAAACATGCCTGCCTGGTTTGCATATAGACTGTATGAGTCTGTATGAGTCATTCATGCAATGAAAGAACTCTCGACTCAATGAAATGAATGACCCATACAACAATCTACAAGGTTGAGTTTCTAATTTGTAGACTAGTTACCCTTCATTTTTTTCGTGAATTTTAAAACCGGTATGGGTAACATATACATCATTCTAAAGCTTAAGTATTGAACTACTTGTGCTGAAAATTTCGATTGAATAAATTGAAAAATGGGGAAGAAAATACCCCCTGAAGTAGAAATGTCCATTAAAGATGTTTCCAAGGCCGAATTCAGTGGCCAGGCCAAAGTCAAGCGACTGGAAGAGGAGGAAAACCCAATTTCAAGATCTGCTGTGTACAAAATACTAAATTCCAAAGGAATAAAACATCAGTCTAAGAGTACACGTATGGAGACACCGAAACAATTTCATCCCTTAAAAGCTCGAATTCGGCTACCTTAAAGAAAGTGAACAGGAGGGCTTTAAAAGAGACCCCAAGTACCCAGAGAGAGATTGCACGGACTCTTAACATCTCGCAAAGGACTGTGAATATCATCATTCGCCAAGATTTGCAAAAACAAACTTTGAAAAAGACAAAGTTCACGCTCTTAAGGAATCTCATAAGGAAAATCGTAAAACAAATTGCCGTAAGCGGTAGAGGGTCACCTGGCTGGAAACGATGGGAATTCGTCGTCACATTCGATTATACACTTTTTTTCATCTTTGACACAAAAGGGAAGCCACGGATTTCCTATGCCCGTGACAGAAAGGAGATGCAAACTTTTGTGGTCAAAGGAAGGAAAAGTTCAGCAAGAAGATCATGGTTGATGGGGGTATGACGGTAAGAGGAGTTCTACCCCTTATCAAAGTACCTTCTAAAGTTAAGATAAAGTCAGTCAACTATATTACGGATGTTTTGAAACCCCTTATGGAAGTGGAGGTGTCTAAGCATCGCGGGGCGGATTGCGAAATGGGTTTCATTAAGCACGCTGCAGCCTTGAGCCACACAAGCAGAGCAACACAGCCTTATGCAGCCGAATTGAATCAGAATTTCAAAATGACAATTATTTCCAATCAAGAGATACCTGTGAAGTAACTAAACGCTCCCCCGATGGATTTCTTCGGGTTTGATGGATTAAAGCAACGACTTTTTAAGCGAAGGCCACTACGCTAGATGAGCTTTGGAAACTGATACAGGAAAAATGCAATAAAGTTACCCTCAAAAAATGTCGTTTGCTTTTCGATTCGTAGAAAAGGAGATTACATTTTATATCAAAAAATGATGGAGAACACGTTAAAAATACCAAACAGAACCCCCGTCGGCGCATTCATTTGTAGTCTGTAAGTGTATACTAGTCTACAGATTAGAAACTCATCTTTTGTATATGCAAACCAGGTCTGTTTTGAGTGTTTTGTAGTATGGCGCTAACAACAATATCACACACCCTGAGTTTTTCCAACAAATACTCCAGATCAACGACAGCCTGAGCAGGTAATACCATGTACGACGCTTTGGCTGGTAATGGCTTTGGCTGGTAATGCATGAATGAGAAGCCATTATTTTATTTATTACCTTTACTGTCATTCTTTTAGTCTTCTCAAAATGTAGGAACTACAAGACTTCTCGTATTTTTAGATGCAACGCAAGTTAGGGTTAGGTCATTAGGTGTATATAACTGATATATAACATAGACACAGACGCAAAGAAATTGGAGGAAAACCTGGGAAATGTTTTAATATCTACCGTCGTGGAATAAATATTATAGCAAAAGCAGAACTTTTTTTACATAATTTCTGCCTTTGACAACTTGTCCATATCCATTCTTGCAATTGAAGGGCAATTATTGGTCATTGTTGTTACGAAGATACTCGTTCCAAAGGCCTTATGTGCATGCAGCAGTATAATATCGGTCACTCATATTTTGTGGATGTGTCCAGCGTAAAGCGAAAAGAAGGCACAAAATTCCTTACTGATTGTTTTAGGTTCAGGTACGGTTTAAGAACTTATAAGAACTGTTAGCCCTTCTATGCATAATTATCCCAACGAATATTAAAATTAAAACATGGCTTGTCCTACCATGGACCAGTACTAGTTTCAACATTTCACTCATCTTTGAATAACCTGTCCACTCATGGATACATGGGGAAGAGCCTATCCATCCGTGGACTAGTCATGTAGCAATGGAATATCCTAGAATTTTATTTGATTCTTTTATTATTTAGATAGCCTAGAATGGCACAAATTAACTTAGGTAATATTATACTTAATATTATTATAACGTAGTTAAAAATAGAAGCAAAGAGATGCATTTATGACGAATACGGAAAATCCTGAGATTATAGGGCAATTTTTCTCAGAGCTATGGAGAGCCAAAGTCAAAAAGTCCATGGATGGACCATATTGTACATGGAAGGGATAGAAAAAATTCCGTGTAAGGGTATTCACAGGACCGCCCGGTCAAAAGTTGTCTTTTACATCGATATCCCTTGTATCTCTATAAGGGAATCCTTTATACTGCCAGTAAGCCTAAAAATCAGCTCTTATAAATTTAGTGCAAATACAATTTATATTACAAGTTGATAAATAGTCGGATGGTTTAATGCTCGAAAAAGTTTATAATAGTTTAAAGAATTCAGTGATTGTGGTTTGTTTAGTGCTACCAAGTTGGGATATTTGCATTCCTGCTGAATGGATGAGCTCATAGGAATAAGTTCAGTGGGAATATTTAATTTTTATCAGCAAGGAACGGTTTTTCTGTTAAATGTGTGTTGAAAGTGTTGAAATGAAGCAACCGATGTTTGCTCTTCATTGTCATTTTCATCTTCTCCATATTTTAGATAGACCATTTGCCTTCAGGATGCAATTTTGCTGTATATATGCTCCCTTATGTCAGCAGGTAGCCTACATTGCATCTAACCAAGAGTTGGTTGCTAATTTTTGTCCCTTACATCGGTTTTACCCTTACATTAATTTCAACACTCAAGCCTTAGGCTTTTTTACATGTGGACCAACCGGGACCAAAATCTGTGTTCCGTAAATCCGGTTCCCTTATACGCGGTTTTGACTGTGCATGCAAAATCAAGCGGACTTTGGCTCTACTATGTTATTTAGTTGGCGTTATTCCAAGAACGTCATCTCTCCTAGTAGGTAGAAATGAGCCATGATATTATAATAGTTAAGTATTTGATGTATATGGAATTAGCCTAACAACATCCGTGCGAGTGATTAATTTATTTACTTGCTTGACTTTACAATTAATTGAGTACAAGTACAATATTTTAATAAATAAGATGCGAATGAGCTGTGTGGGATGTGACTTGACTGCCACGAATTACGTGTAGGTAGGTATAACTTTATGGTACAATATCATGTTCGTCATACGATTTTATCTATAAAGTAATACGATACCCTAGATGTAATTAATAGTATTTATTTTGTGTATTTATAATATGTGGATTGGATTGTTTATTTATGTAAGAATCTACAATAATATCTACAAGTACATTCGATTGTATGGTATTGCTACATTTTACATAAAAATTGACAAGTGAGAGAGAATTACGACGAGTACTGTAGTGATAGCAGTATTGGATTGGTTTGGTTGGTTTCATATCATACAATCTAACCACAAAATGATTTGGATTTCTCTTCTGAAGCTGTACGTGGGGATTAAAGACCCACTGGTAATAATAAATATACATAATACAATAGTAGTAATAATAATAAAGTGGTAAGCTGGTATGTATGGTATAAGTAAATTAAATGCTGACTACGTACTTACAACAATTAATTAGGTAAGACAAATGTATGCAATAGAACGTATCCTGTTTTGTGACAATTTACAATCTACCATTAATAATTGTACATATAAATAACACTATTCTTACTTGTACCTGATTGTAATTATTTCTATTCTGTACAGTCATCAAGATGCAACATTTTATAATACAGATAATACAATACAATGATAAAGCAAGTACTTACATAGGTAATAAGTATATGTAGTAGTACAACAGGACAGTACAGTGTGCAGCACAACGCACGGTATAACATTATTTATTGGGCATGTACGGTAGTCATGCGACAATCCTATTCATTTCATTTTTTACCCGACAGGTGAATATTCAATAAGTTGCACATCATTTTACAAGCATTGCAAGGTAAATGCATAATATATCAGATGAGTCACGAACGACATTATCTTATAATATTTTATAAATATTATCGAATCACACAAGACATGATTACTCGAAGAGAATAAAAAAAGTCTCAATTCTCACGCGACTTTGAAATACATACACAAAGGTGTTACACTTGATACATTTCACCCTAATAAACCACACTTCTACACATTCAAACAACACTTACTATTCTTATGCACACATTCACACTAAACTAGTAAAAAATAGATGCTGCTCGATCACCGTTCCATCTCAAGTAACCCCTGTGCTATGGATTCATAACTATTTTCAAGTCAAAGCAAGTTGAAAGTTGAAACTGCCTAGAAACTACATACAATAATAATATTGTGTGTATGTATAGTATAGTTATTAGTTACCTATCTAAAGTTTGAAAACCTAAATATCTATGTACACACTTGGGTCATAGGATTTTTCTATTTATCAGCTAATAAGGTCAACTGTACGAAAGGAACGAATTTCGTAATTATGATTTATGTATGTATGTATGTAGTAATAGATATTTTTCATAGATGTGGATATTGTTATGTAGTATAATAATTATATTATTATGTATGTATGTGGTAATATTATTATTGTTAAGTATTTGTGTTTGTCCTGCATAATATTAAATAGTACAGATGATAGAAATAGATATTATTATAGACGTTGATAATAAAAATTCCAGTTACATATTTCAAGGAATTTTTATTCGTATTACTCAATTATCTGTCCTTCTGTACTCATTTCCTACACCACTTTAAGATGATTTTGATATTAAACTATTTTGTAGATATCCTGTACGAACGAGTATAATATTATTAGATTACATTAAATGTGGTCGTATTCAATCATCATGGGTATTATTTAATTTACTTGTTGTAGGTAACTCAATGAATTAGCTATCAATCCTTTTGATTACATCATTACACGAATATTAGATGTAGGATAATACAATTTTTTAACATACTTTTGTATCCATATTTATGCATTAACTATTACCCTTCGGTTGGATGATTTACTGATGCGAATTTCAATATTCAGTACATTTTTATGACTTTATTAGCTAATTAATTAAATTCAAAATTCTTGCTAGATGATTAACTATATGGTTACTCTATACACTACTACAATATTACTATGTGAATGACCGTTCCAAACTGCTTCCTGTTTGATCTCCATTTCCCTGTTACTCACTCTCCTTCATTTTCATTACTCTTTCCATTAGCTAAAATTGTACACTGATACCAATAACAAATAATACATTATAAATACAAATGTTTCCATATATTAAATAGGCTCGATATTGTATTCAACACTGTCTTTACTACTGATAATAGAATTATTTACAGTTATGCATGTATCTGCAAGCATGTGTCAAAAGTTGGTAGTATTACTTACATGGATATAATATAATATGTATTTAAACTATTTGTATTTTACCTACATATCATGTTTTTCAACGATGCTGAACCTTGGTATACATCAAACTTTGGAATACGTAAAAATCATACAGAGTACAATTTCAATAATACACACCCTAGCATACTATTTTAGTTATCACCTAGATACATATTACCACTAAATATTCATAATATGTAGTAATTTAATGTAATAGGTATAAAGGACCAGCAATCACTCTCGACTAATTATATTACTTTACTGCAGATAGAAGAACATGCAAATGAGCATTGTGAAGTTTCAAGTTGGGTATACATTTTACAAGTATATACTACACATTTGATTTATAAAGAATATATTATATCATTGTGAGCAGTAATTATAATAATGATTGATTTAAAGTTACATAAACAATAATTAATTAGCGTAACCAACCAGTAACCTAAATATCTAAATTTTCATGTTGTCAACAGAAATTGATGATTCTGTTACATGAAGCTATTTTTTTCTGATATTTCTGTCATTAAACCCAATAGCCAATATTTTGATTTGAGGACCACACCCCATTTGATGTGAGTACGCACTCGATTATTTGAATGAATGTTGTAAGTTACATATTATTGGATTATACCAACTATATTGTATTACTAAGTTATTTGTATCATTTTATACACAACGTATTCATGAAATGTTTCCCTGCAAGTATTACATCGTTATAACATTATCCAAGTAAAGTAAGTGTACATTCATTGGAAACTGGTAACATTTACTGGTATCAATCCTTCACAAAGGGTCACGGATAAAAAAGGGTAAAGCTATTAATTAGCATTTAATTAAAAACATTTAAAGCCCGTGTGAGTTTACTCTTGGCAATATATATTTATATAAAATGTATGGCATGACAGAAGCCAAATTACATGTACATACTTTTTATAATTCCATCCCACCGCATAAGAACTAAATAGTTCATTGAAAGTTTGATTTTGTCTGGAAAGTTAATTTTGTCCCAGACATTGCATCGACCCAGTGTCTCTTTAGTTAATGAGCCAATCATTTTAATTAAATGGTTACACTGGAAATAAGGAAAGAAAGACTAATACAAATTACAAATAAAAAAGAAGCATTATCACAGAGGTACAGGTGACATTCCAACATGTCTTATCAAATGCTTATGTTAGGTATTTATGTTAACTGTTCTCTGAAAAATTCAAAGTTTAACATTTGTCTTACAGTGCCCCATTTTCCTAAGAATATCGTGTTAGGGAATTGATTAATATAAATAAGTTATAGAATAAAATCCGACGCTAAAGTCATTAGTGCCAAAATAAAATTGAATGTGTTAAAAAGTGTGTTGAAACTGGCTGAAGTGATTTATTCAGTCATTCATAAAGTACCTATCAACTAAAATAACGGTATCGTTAATTAGGTATCGTTGTCACTACGAGAATGATTCGATCTATATGGTAATAGTAATGAGTACCAATGTACTACAATGCTACAGTATTGACAAGGTGCAAAAATCGTCGATGTTATTAAGTCAAGAAATAACTTGACAGTTTGGTCTTTTATGTTGCTCATGAATCTCAAGAATTGCTTTTCCACATGGAAAGGGAAGAACGATGGCATGCAAAATGAAAAGTTTAGTAAAAATTCAGAATTTTGCATTTTATATTGTATTGAATAATTAACGGAGATAGGAATTATTTTGGATATTTTCTTTGTCTTTATATTCTGCACTACTTAAATTTTACGGCTGTAAAAAACTGTTGTACCCATTTTAATCTCCTGTCAATTTATCAGTTACACCTGTAACGAATTGGGGAAACTAGAAATGTATGCTCCCTAAACCTAAATAATAATCTGTATAAAAATCAGTTGTCTAGTATTCGAAAATCCGCATACTCATGTGATAAAATGCAATTGCGCCAAGAAATGAAAATCTGTGTCTGATAATTAGTCAAAAATAGTAGTATTACTAAAAATAGCTGAATAAGATGAATAGTAACAGTTGAAAGTCTTGAAATCAGATCTATAATGCTTAATGTTGCACCTGACACATGTACTTGAACCACTACCGGCTGTCTTGCATAGGAAATTATTTAACTTTCATACAACTATAAACTATCACAAACTGTTTAAAGCCTATTTAAAGGAAATGAACCTCTCTCGCAGTGGTCTAGCTCTGAATTTGTCACTTTGTATTCTGTAGTTTGTTTCTATTTATTTTTTGATTTACCGTGAGCTTTATAGACAGAAAATCCATTTTGTCGCCTGTTCTATATTCCTGTGGAGCCTACTCATGAATTTAAGCTTTTAATGAAATTAGTGTGATGTGTTTGTGTTACTGAATCTACGAATGTGATGAAAGGACAATGGTGATTGGAAGAATTGTAGAATTTTGTATTGTATTTTTGCAAATATATTGCGATTACAGAAAGGAAATGCTAATTATTAAAATAAATGGTATTTGTTACTCAAGGAAGATATGCACGAACAAACAGCACGAATGAGCCGCTTATAAAAATCAAATCCAGTACGAAAGATTCTATTTTAGTGTGTTTGTGTACATCTAATTCTATATAGTGAATAGTAAAAATTACGAATGTGTTCATAAGTAACGAAAAAGAGTAAACGACAAGTTGGCACGACATTCTTCTTCACTCATTAATCCGTCTATCTACTATATGGTCTAGGTCTAGATAATCAATATCAAAAAACTTGTACGATTGGGACTTTTACGATAATGTTCACGTATACACATTTACCATAATAAGTATTAGTAATTACTATAATTACGTATAATAATAATATTATGTATGCACTGTACAATTATATTCCTAATAAATAGTATACGTATATCTGTATTGATAATATTAATTCGTCAGAGACAAATGAAACTGAGAGTGAGCAAACTCGAAGCATAGAATAATAATATGTAATCTTGGATCTAATTTTATGATGTCTACGTCATAAATAAAATATTTGATTGTGTAGTATTTATGTCATGTCATGTACCGTGTCAGTTAGATTTAATGCCGTGCATGTAGTGTTAGTGATAGTAATACACATCAGGGTGTTAACATGTACCATATAAAATGTAGATTTAATATGTTTTCTCAATTTGTGGTGCAATATTGCTACCAATAACCACTCACTCATCCTCTTTGCATGAGAATAATAATAAGTAATAATATTATTACAAATTATGGTGTGTCTAGATTCTAGCCAGCTTGCCTTGCATGCATGCATAATACAGATGATGCACTCGTCCTCACTCACTGTCAAAAGAGAATTGAAAGTTGGAAGGATGAAAATTAACTGTTATTGGTGAAGATTGGAGGATCAAAGTGTGATAACTAACAACCGGCGAGGAAAAATGGATGAATTATCTAAACTAAATCAAGACTGAATGTTAAATTGAACAAAATTAAAGGAAAACCTTGAAGCGTTCCAGAGCAGAGTTTCTCTTTGTCTCTCTAGTGCACTCTGACTCAATGATACTATGATACATTTACTCTTAAGTACCTTCCTACTCATTTATTGTCGGTGAGTAAAAAGTCAGCCAACTTCAGCTTGACACAAAATCAAAGATGAGATAATTGTTACTAGTCCAAGTTAATATTTCATTTATCCGTGATACAAATTAGGAACACAACATAATGTCTTCTCTATGGTAAGTTTATCATGTCTGGTTAGTGGTTCGTTAAGTAGCTTCTGAACCAAATTTAATGCATCTTGTACAATGTCTCTCATCACATTTCCTTTAGATAAATACTCAGTAATTGACCTACAATCCTTTTCGCTCACATTATTATAGTTATTGCTTTTAACTAACTTTTTATGGAGCAGAGTAACCAAATTTTTAATTGCAAATGTGTCAACGATGCTTGTAGACACGCACAGACTGACTTCATACGATGGCAAAAAACCCAATGGTAATTATAGACAAAGATGAAAAGAGAAAATGCATAGCATGTGACATGTGCCTTGACTTATGATGTTATAATGGCTAGTTTGACATTTCCTAAAGAATTTTGAATGAGTGGAATATTAAAGTTTAGTGAGATGGGAGCTAGAGCTACTACTATTAAGTTTTGGTTCGTTCTTATTTTCTGTTGGGTGCATGGAAGTCAGAAAGAGCAGGAGAATAATAAAACAATGTTGTAGGCAGAGTGTAAGGTAACTAGCACACATAAGTAGCTAGCTATGTACATAAAATATCTCTAGTTATGCATGATGGTTACATTGGGGTTTTAATTAGCATTGCTATTATTCTGCTGTGGACATAATTTGTGACTGGGTTTCGAGGAGAGCAAAAATGAGAATTTCTCTACTACCCAAATAAATACTGATGTCTACGAGAGTGGAGCTGCTCTTTCTTTCCAGTGACCTACTTAACATAAATGTACTTTTCAGTTGTGAATATATGAGATAAGATATATCAAAAGTATGAAATACCGTAAAAGCTCTATTTGTAGTAAATTGTAATGTGTAGATTTATGAAAAAAAGTCTACTTCGGGGCGGTTTGACACAGATATAAATTTTGGTAATCCATTTCCCCAGGTTTTAATAAAACTTTTACGGTAGCACATTACAGACAGAGAGACATAATATTATAGTGAGTAAAAATAAGCTAAATAGATAAAATTAAAATACAAACAAGGTACATAGGTACTTATGCATAGAAATTGAGTATATTATGTTGAACAGGTACTATATAGATAAGTAGGTATAGTAGAATAAATGGAAGTAATTATGACCTTTGTCCTGAATGAACAAAGCGATAACGGTGAGGAAGAGGACAGGGGAAGAATGATATTACGTATAGTGAATGAGGTATTAAATTCTTAGTAATTTAGTTATTGTATTGACATTGACATGATGATCACACAACTATTTTAAACACACCCACATCATCTTAAGAATGTATATTTTAATAATGTAAACGACTACTTAATCTTAGAATAGGTAGTTATTTAGTGTCAATGGGTATAATGTGAGGGCGGACGTCTACTACACACAAGACAAGACAAGATGGACAAGAAGTTGATGTGCAAGCAAACAATTAAGAGACTGAGAACGAATTGAATTACGATGCGATATTTATTTTAAGTGTTGAGCTGAGGTGACCTGACTTAATAAACATGATCATGTTCTTCGTATAGTAATGTAATGTGTTTTGTAACGTTCTTGTTGATTACTGACCATTGATGCTTGGATTAGATCGTCGTGTACATATCATCTTTCAGTTGTGTTCTATTTATCCTTGCAGAATGTCCTGCACAATTATCATAATAGTAGTAAAATAGTCGAGTGAGATAGAAATTGAAATAACTGAGGGAAGAATTAAGGATGGCTCTATGTTATGTACTTATAATTTATGTGTAGTTACAAGGTAAGTTAGTGAAGTCAAGTGAGAGTGCGAACACGGAGTGTGGAGCTGAGACTGGACTTGGACATTTTTACAGTACTTCCTACATGATATTATCGTAATGTATCAATAATAATAATAATAATAATAATAGTAATAATAATAACATTATTAAAAAGTATAGTTTATATAGGTCAGGATGCAGTCAGGGTAACTTCTCATATTGTATACAATCGATTCGAATTGGATAACTATCGTTATGGTATAAAGTGCGGAGGGGGTTTTAGTCCAACCCCCTCCACACAAACTTGCACAGCTATATGTATTACATTTAAGGTATGTATTACTCGTATAATAATATGTCGTATTTAGTTTATAACAAATCTAATAGTAAGTAATAATAATGATAATTTAGTTACAATTAATAATAATTAACAATAACTAAACGT
>JABASI010005527.1:0-12177 GCA_019776505.1 Tomocerus nigrus
ACCATTGGGTCAATAGGTCAAGCGTTACTCTGTATTACGTCCATTTTGTGATGGTTTATTTGAAGTTCAAAGCTAAGTTTGGTCAGGTTAGGTTAAAATAATTAGATCGCCATAATTAGAACGGGGAGCAATTGCTGTGTCACCAGGTCTCGGATCCTGCCTCCTAAGCCCCCTTGTCCCTTCCCTTACCAATTAGACCAAAGTTAATTATTTTTTGACCAGAGGAATTCTAGCTAGATTTAGACTCTAGCTAAGAGAAGAGACTGTCAGTCAACTGATGTCTTGTCTGGTCCTGGACTTTGGGAAAACGCAAAAAAAGTTTGTGGTGATTTGCTCCGGCTTCGGTCATGCAAATAGTGTACTATAGTGTCAAAGTGTCAAGTGCTTATAATTATTTTATATTTTCCATCGACTTGAGTGAGATTGACTTTTGCCCTTGGATTTTGGAATAGGTAGGTTGGTTAAATTAAAGTAGGTATGTAGATCGAAGAATCTGAATTCTGAATATAGCTAGGTAGGTATATAAGCCGGTAAAGGTATGGATGGGGTAAATAAATAAAAGACATTGGTCACATCACATCACATTCACATGGCACATTCTCTTCTCTCACATTCTCACATTACATACAAATACAAAACAACTACTACACTGCATGGCTGGCCCAAACATAGACCATGATAGACCCGATGACCCGACCCGACCCGACCCATGCATGGTCCAAACTAAACACACTCACCACAAATCTGCATAATCTGATACAAATACAAATACTTATTACAAGTGCTTCATTGGGGTCCAGAAGACATTTCGCGACATCTACAGCAATCCTGTTGTTGTTGTTGCGTTATTCATAATTAGCTGAAGATACTGTACACTTGGGCCCAGCGGGTAGCCGCCGAACTATAATTTTCACTAGTAATTTAAGGTGCGTTACTCTACTACATGCATTTTCCCCCTCCGTCAGATACTGTATAACTCAATCAATTATGTGTCAATCCAGTAAGCCCTTAAAATGTAGTGCAACTATCCTGGAGGGTCAGAAAGGGAAAATCTAACGATTTTGGACTCCAAAAGTCATACCAGACATTTTTCCAAAAAAAAATCTAATAGCGGCAACACTTTGGACTTCATTTTAAAGTTTACTGACATCTATTTGGGATATATCGGCCCCTTCTGACCCCACAGAGTGTCTACTGAAGATATAAACGTGTTATGTTAATCTGTTTTTGAGTTAGACGGGATTTTCTAAAAAGATATTTTTTGAATCTAGTTGTACTCAGCTCCATGTAAATTGATCGAGTTCATATGTGATTCCGGGAGACGTTAACGTAGTGCATGAACGCACCTTATTTAAGTGCGAAAAATCGACATTTTATTGATGATTGCTTGCTGAAAAATTATCTGATAGCTAGATGAAAATGGCAATCAGGTAGATACTAAAGCTACGATATTCCTGTAAGAGTTTCTAGCAACTGAATAAAATTAAGGCATGACGATATTTAGATAGCGCATATTATTATTATACTGAAAGCCATCAATAAAAAATGTAGTTATTTCATTTAGAGATCGCATCGGTATACTGTATGCCTCTGCCTCTACCATTCAAGTTACACTCTTACACTATTAATGGACAGTATTAATTATTAAAATAAATAGGAACAGTAGCTCCATTTCCATTACTTGAAGCTCGGCACAGTATGTCTTGTAGTATGATGTGCAAATTCATTGACCGGACCATGCATGCCCTTCATGCCCATAATACCTAGGAAAAAGTCTTATTGGATTTTTCAGCGGATGTTTCATTCACCTGCCCGCTGCCAATAGTTCGATGGGAGGTATAGAGAACTGTGAAACAATTTATTGCAAAAGCAGGAGCGACCTTAGTGTATCCGGGCGGCGGACGCTCAGAACTAAATCGCTTGCAATGCGTCGTTCACCTCATCGTACCTGAATAAAACTCTAGAGTGCAGTATTTTGTTTCTGTTCGAGCAAATAAAAGGTAGACCGATTTGATTCCCCTTTGACTCTTCTTCGCTGTTTGTGGTATATGTTAGAAATCGCCCGTTTATTCAGTAGTGGAAGCCAAGCTACTGTATTGAAATGTTAATTGTATCCGTCAGTCTGTCCGTTCATTTCCACAATAACTCATGAACACCGAACGGATGCGGATGTAAAGGGCAAAGGGTTACTCCAAGGTTGCAAGTTTGTGCTTACGTTTGTAGGCTAATGACTCCTAAAGAAGACTAGGGATGAAAAAGTGGATACTTAGAAAGAGAGATTTCATCGTTCCACGTATGACAAGTAAAAATTTAGTTTATATTTACGGAAGAAACAAATCATAACTCCAATAATTGTGTTTTAGGCTTATTCTTAGGCCAACCGGAAGGGTTGGCGTAAGGATAAGGGTAACTCAGAAAACAAGTCCCAGTCCCACCACCCCTCTGTATCTCGGAATATTTAGACACGACCTCCCAATACTGGAGGTCACATTCAGCCAGACTTCTTTCTCCTATTAGGTGGTGAATATGGCGTAGTTTTGTTCAGTCGTGGTGATAATATCTTGATGTCTGAAAATTTAAATCTAGTGGAATCTCATTTCGTCCCGACCCCCCCCCCCNATTTCGTCCCGACCCCCCCCCCCCCCCCCAATTGGGGTAAGCGAAAGATGGGAACTCCCAATGAAGCCTCCGATCGACACCAGATGAAGAGTGGGGGGTGTGTGAGTCGTGTCTGAATATCCCGAGATACAGAGGGGTTGTCGGACTTGTCCTCTGAGTTACCTTGTCCTTAGTCCTTAGGCCAATCAATGTGACAAATTGTAATAATATTGGGGTTACTCTTCCGCCACTGTGTTATATTTGTTGGTTACAGCCATGTTACAGCTTATTCCATCCGATCCGTATGATGATCCAAAATGTTTCAATGTCTCTCTTCTGAGCTGAAGAGTTGTTGGTTGTTGTGTGAGTCTGCTGAATAGTGAACTAGTGAAGGTAACTTGTGTTTAATATATCCTATGTATAATATTTTTGTAAGTACCTAGATATATATAAGTGTAGTAATTTTCACCGCGCTGGCTGCTGAAGTACACTCAGTGCTTTTGGTATTGTTGTACTTCGTTTCGTGCTTGCTGCCGAATTTAGAATGAACATAATCGTTTTAAATTAAAACACAATTAATATTTTAGTATACATACTTTTTAGAATGGAATTTCATTAGCTATGTTCACTGATTAATTTCAGCTTCGATTGCCAACTTTTGAAGAGAAGGACGGATCTGATTAAAGGAATTGTATCCAACATTCAACATTGAACATCAACATAATTTGTTTGCTTATTGGCTTTGGCGATTGGAAAATTAGAATACATTTTTAGAACGAGATTCGCAAACAAGTCAACAAGTAAGTACTAACTAATAATCAATAATAACTGCTAAATGAAACAACAAGCTACTATCAACTATAATCATAATCATCAATCTGTATCTGTTGTCAGTTCGTCAGTTGTCAGTGTCAGTTTTATGTCATAAAATAATAATGTTAGTTATACTACTTGGTTACTTTTGTTTGAAATAATAAATAATAGTAATTAGTAATTATATAGATGATATGATAGACAATAGATTAATAATTTATGACTTAGAATAGAAGTATTATGTATTAGAAATAATAATAATATCAAAAATATAGATTTCAATCAATGATTAATCGCATCACGTAATAAATAATAAATGAGTAAAAAATGTCAAATGTTGATTTTAGGTGTTAAGAAAGTTGAAGTGACGGTGACTTTATTTACTTTAGTTAGACTGATGATTGGCTAACTGACAACTGACTGTTCAATGTCAACTGTCAACCTAGTTCTAATGAAAACGTTGAATTCAATGTTCCGTAGTTCCGTTTACCATTCATCTTCAATCTTTGATCTTCAGTTGATGAGTGTGAGTTTTGAGTCTTGAAGAGAAAGCTGAAAGCTATTGATTTCGAAGTGGAGCAGCAATCGGCGTTTGTTCGATGGGAGACGTTAATTGACATGGCGGTCAATTATTTGAGTGAATGGTGAGAAATTAATTAATTTCATTTCATAAAGTTATCAATTTCATGTTGTCATATACAGTAATATACAATAATGCTGTACAACTTACATAAATACACAAGTTGAATGAATGAATGATGAATGTTAAATGCCTTTTTACTGCAATTGGGAATTGACGTTAATGTTGGAGTGTTTGTTTAGTGTTTAAATAACTTGTAAGTCATGGAAGTTATATAGTTGATAGTAGAAGTGCAGTTAGTGCAGTATTATCTTTGTCTTCATCAGTCAATCAGTATATCCTAAGCCATAAACTAACTATTGTACGATAATTTGAATTTAACTTCTTCTAGGTGACCAATGTTGTCTTGTCGATGCAGTTTCACAATAATACGTTAGACAATACGTGATTGATTTCCGTTGCCACTACTGGAGAGAAGGGGCCGAAGGGGCTATCAGCCATCAAAATAGGCGTAGACGCCTTGGACTGGACAACATATTCCTGGGCATAAGAATGTCGAAATCGTTGAAGTACAGTTACGCTTGGCATATTTTTTTGAGTGTGCCAAGTTTGAAAGACATTACATTGGGATTTCAATTCTCGAAATCGATTCTCCTCCTAAGCCAGTGGTTTTATGGAAAAAATGCAAAGGTAAAGAAAACTATGTTCAAAATTTTATTCTCTACAATGTGACGTATTTTTACATTGCTACTGTGCTTCGTTTTTTTTCGAATTTTATATTTGGCAGATAACGTTACGATAATGTTACACGTCACATTGCCATTGCAGAGAGTAAAATTTTGAACATAGTTTTCCTTTGCATTTTATCTATAAAACCACTTATTTAGGCAAAGAATCGTTATCAAAGATGTCAAAGTTTCAAACTTGGAGTACTCAAAAAAATATACCAAGCGTAATCAAAGCCTATAGAAGTATATTGGAAGGAATGTAATAACAAATAAATAAATAAATATTAAGGACACTAACCTACTGTCCACTTGTCGAGTACAGTCGGTTGTAGTTGTCGAATTAGATTTAGAAATGTCTGGACATTGAGTGTTTCATGCATGTGATAACCCAAATATAAATAAAATGTGCAATGTCAAAGGAATTTATTTATTTATGTTTTGAATGTTCTCCAGACGTAGCAGAAAAACAGATCCGGCAGCTTGTCCAAATGCAGATCTTCGTCCACCTGCTGATGTATCTTTGAGTCGAATATCAGGAGCAAAAAATAATTCTGGTGGATTTATCGAAATTCCAGTCGGTACTATACCAGATTCTCGAAACTCAGCTGCTAAACAAACGAATTCATTAAGCGTGTCTTCAAATCCGCCAGTTGATCAAGAAATCGTTATTTGTGAAGTTGGAACTATTGAACGTGCATTAGTGCCAAGTCCTTTAACATCTGTGGAGCATTTTCATGCACAACTTCCCAATTTTCCATTGTGTATAACTGACACTAACAGTTCTGAAAGTGAACCTGTACAGACGGTATTTCCATTTAGTACGTTTAAAACATATTCACCTACTCGCTTTGTTCGTGATCTTTCTTCGTTTGAAAATCGAATTGCAAGTAACAATACAAAACATACGATACTAGCTACAGTATATAATCCTAACGGAGAAAGTGTAAGTTCAGAAAAACAAGGAGAACAGTACGTATTAAAACAAAATTCTCTCATTGTCGTGCATCCAATTTTAAAAATCAGAGATACTAGGGAATTCGTTGCTGCAATTCCAATCCCAAGAAGTAAATACGTCCATTTATTTATATGCTTTGTGTAGTTGTATTTGTTTGGAATGGGCTACATTATATTCGCATGTTGGAAAGTCGCAGTCGATTGCATTAAATTAGGTTCAAAAAATTAATTTGTGTCAATTGTAATGCGTATATTTGACAATTGAACTGGCAATTTTCAGCATTTTCCACACTGCGTATATAAAGTTTCTGAAGTCTTGATTGCTGTCTGCACAAATTGAATTGAGACTGCTGTGTTAATGTGTTAAACGTATGCAACACCATCTTCATGTTTTTCACAATGAGATAAGTTGCAGTCACTGCCGTTTAATGTTTAATGGCTGTAATTAAATAAAGCTGGTTACTAATGTATTTTCCTTTTATAAATCTGGGCCTCTGGACGACTTCAATCATAGATTTTCACAACTATTCAACTATCAGCCATTTTTTTCGATTTTTAAAAATATTTAATTTTAAATAAAGTTAGTTTTGTTTACTAATTTTTAGCCGGGGACGCTGTAGCTGATTCTCAACTTCTGAAAAGGATCGTTATTGCAAGAGATACTGGAATCGATTCACACGTTAACATACGCGTCGAAGAATCATCTGTGATAAGTGCAGAAGCTGATAAATCAACTCTGGTACTACTAGATAGGGAATCAAAATTTATCGGGAAGCTGACAGACGTCCCTGCCTCAAACGAAACATCTGGACTGGAACAGATTTTTGGTATCAGAAATCACGGATTTATAAACCAATACGACCATTCGGCGCACAAGCTGGCGTCATCAAATCTGACAACTACAACTAACGTAACTAATTAATATATTTATTGAATGCAGTATGATGCTGTTAATCAATTTTTACATTTTTAGTAGTAAAATATAAATACTTACATTATTGGGCTAATGAATTTTGTTAATGGTTAAGAACTCCGCCTTGGAGTTGAATAGACAAATACCAACCCGATTCATCAAAGGGGTGTGTGCTATTTGTGATAATTGTGGCATAAAGAGTCAAGATTTACTTGCTTGTGACCGATGCAAAAAACCCATTAGAGCACCCAAACTTACACATGACCCACTGTTAACCAATGTGGTTAATAATGTTGAAAAACATGTAATTACAATGTTTTCTGTTCTGTAGTTAAATGTTGGGCTTACATTTACTTCTACACTTGTGTTCATAGATTTTAACGTGTTTAATTTTATTTAGAGAGCTAAAAATACTGGAGAACAGTTTGTCGGAGTCTCGTCGCCCCATTTTGGATCCGTTGCATCGACGCCAACGTCTACACCTAGAAGAAATACTCGAAAAAAGGCAGTTGTCCAAGAAGTCACTCTTTGCTCATCAGATGAAGAGTCGGGGAATGTAAAAGTAGAAAGAAGCTCCGTGTCAATTAAGGAACAGTCTAATAACCCCCCTGTCAGTCCTGCAACGACGGTTACTACTCCCATAAAAATAGCTTCTACAAACGGCATATGCTCTCCTGTCAACATGAACGCATTGTCATGCGTCCCAATACAGGCACCCGGTAGTTCCCCGTTTTCGACTGGTGGAAATTTTGTTCGAATAGACTCAACTACCTCACCCATCCCAGAGGAGACTGAAGTAACGCCTGAAAAAGGTTAATGTTTCAATTTAATTAATTTCTGTAATCCATAATCCATAATATGCTATTTAGGTTATTTCTTTGATTGCGTTATCTGATTTTGGAATGTGTGTGATTATAGTCATGGCTCAAATAGAAGAAATATTGAAAGGTAAAGATTTTAAAGGAAGTTTGACAACTCTGAATTGCCGGTCAATACGTGTTGGATCCTATAAACATGCTCCACCAGAAAACGCACCGTCATCATTAAAGCAAGTTTTCGTCTCCACTCTCGGAATAATGTTTTCCCTTCCCCATTGCGTTACGGGTTAGTTGCATAATAGAAACTAGAAAACGATCACTTGACTTCACACAGTTAAGGAAACAAATGGGAATAATACATCACCGAATTTTGTAATGAATTTTGTGAATTTTCAGGTGTCGCAGTCAAGCTGTGTCTTCCGTTTAATACCATCTTAAGTGTGGAAGGGTGTTGGAAAAAGATGCCGTGTGTATTTGTTAAAACGGGACCTAAACATGCGACATGGATTCGAAAACAATTGGGAATGGGAAACAGTATCGATTCAGAGAACTACTATTGTCCATTGGAAGGCCGTAAGAATCTACAAACAATTAATTTAATATAATGGAAGCTATAATATTATCTGGATGCCAGGCATGGGCAGGACGCAATAATGTATTCATATTTATTTTTATTTGTTATTATAGAGGGGAATCAAAAATCTGTAGTGCTGCTGATGGAACGTTCAGTGAAAGATGTAGAGAAAGGAGTTTTAATGAAAATATTTGGGAAAACACTCAACGAGATCACGTATGAAGTAGCGCACAAAAAATTGATAGAAGCGAACCCAATTAAACCACCGCCACAAGCGATACCTGCGACGTCTACAGTTCTTCCAATTGATGTAATTAAAACAAGTGAACCAATTATTATAAATAAGCAAATTGAACGAGAACCTACTAAAGTTGAACCCCCTAAGCCCGAAGCTCCGATTCAAACTTCGTTTGTCTCAAATGAGAGAGATAATCCAGATGGCTCACAAAAACCAAGGGAAGCAAAACGGTGAGTCAATTTTAATGTGTACATTTGTACATAATATATTTATATATATTTATTAATATTTGCCATCACTTAATTATAGATAGTTTTATTGAAATTATAAAGATGCTCAAAAGTTCATAATTTCAGAAAATTTAACTTTATATCTATGTTTTATCAGAGTGCTGAAGGGGGAGTGGGGTATTGAACTGACTGACTACGACTTAGAAAGTCTGAAGGACGAGGTGTTTATCAATGATCAAATCATTGACTTTTGGCTTAAGTACATGAAGCTCTACATTTTAAATGCCGAGGATAGAGCT
This sequence comes from Tomocerus nigrus, assembly GCA_019776505.1. Taxonomy (NCBI): domain Eukaryota; kingdom Metazoa; phylum Arthropoda; class Collembola; order Entomobryomorpha; family Tomoceridae; genus Tomocerus; species Tomocerus nigrus. Next base: position 8,746 of record JABASI010005527.1, read on the forward strand.
CGAACCTACATATTTTCGACTTTCTTTTATACCAAGTTAACTAACAAAAGCAGAAATGAAAATGTAAAAACTCCTGTGGCTGAAAGACGGCACGCTAGAGTTGCGAACTGGACAAAGAAGGAGGACATCTTTAAATACGACTACATTCTAGTGCCTATTGTTGAAAAGTAAGGATTTCGTCTTCATACTTCAAAAAACAGTCTTAGTTTTAATAATTATTAAAGTATTATTATTATTACATTATTATTACTATTATTATTGTATATTATTATTATTATATACTATTATTACTATTATTATTGTATATTATTATTATTATATATTATTATTACTATTATTATTGTATAATATTATTATTATTATTTAGTAATTATTACTTCAAGCTATTTATATTTACATTTTTACATTTTCTTCAGCGCCCATTGGATTTTAGCCGTCATTTGTTTCCCTTCATTGGACGGTGTATACGACTGTGATACTGGGGAATGTATTTCTGAGCTAAAAACAAAAAAGGCAAAAGACGATTCATCACGCTCTAAGGGTCGAACAACTGCTACTAAGCTTTCATCAAATAACGACCAGGATTCCTTTAATAGTGGTAATGAAATATTCCTTAATCTAATTGTAAATTATTGTTTTTATTAGCATGTTAAATATAAACAGACATAATATAGCTAGGTGTATTATCACTGTTAAATTAAAGGTGACGACAATCACAATGGATCCTCGTCAAGTCAGACGCCAAACAGCTCTCAAACCACTGTACCTAACTTAGATTTAGCTAAATCCAGAAAATATGCTACTAGCAAAAAAACGGTCACGGGATCAACACCCAACATTAAGCAACCTTGTATCCTTATATTTGATTCGTTGGCTGCAGATTTGCGTAATAAAATATATGCAACTCTGCGAGAATATCTTCGTATAGAATACAAGGTAAAACGCATGACAAAAATAACGTGACATAATTCGCTTCAGCATTGATAATAAGAATTTCTTTCTATTTCTAATTTCTTTCTATTTCTAGGTGAAAAAGGGCATCGAGAAAGAGTTTAGCTCATTGTCTATGCCCGGCTGTATGCCCCGTGTTCCTCAACAACCGAATTACTGCGACTGTGGGCTATATCTATTGCAATACGCCGAATCCTTTTTTTCAACTCCTATCCAATCGTTTAAACCACCACTACATCACGAATTGAAACAATGGTTCCAAAGTTCCGTAACGCAGAAAAAAAGGCAACAAATTTATGACTGTATTGTGGATTTGGTAAAAAAGAATAATCCTGAAAACATAGTCAACATTCCACAGTTATTATTCGACGACGATAGAACAGCTGAATCCCACGAAAATCCTTTAGAAAATGTTGTAGCGATACAAAAGGCTACAGAAGATGAAGACGTTGATGTCAGCAACGACGTCGAAAGTAGTACAACATCTACCAAAAGTATTCAACGAGGGCCGTTAGTGACTAAACCGTCACCTGCCCCTGCTCTTACTCCGCATCGTGCACCAACTACTAGCACTGTCATGGCTGTTGTTTTAGACCATGACTATATTGCTACCCCTAAAGTGGAGACGCCTCTAACTACAAAAGTAAAAAGCCCCCCTAAGCCACCTACTACAGTTGCGAAGAGCACAGTCCCGCATGCAGTTATACCACAACCTCCACCTGCTGTAGGACCATGTGAGCCTTCTAAAATATCTTTGACCGTGCCGATCCTTAGCATTAAATCCACAACTACCACATCGACGACTGTAAATTCTGTCACCGCTACTCAAAGTCCTGCGAGAAAAGTACCTTGCTACGCAAATGCTAACTCTCCCTCTAAAAAACCTATCACTGAGAAGAATTTTCAATGTACTACAATGCCTTTGTCAGATCAAATGTCTCCTGCCATAAAAGGGAGCCGTGTTAGTGTGCTAAAAGTGTCTGCGGAAATTTCAAGTCGGCTTAAAGAGCCAAGTAATAAACCTGCTGTTATAAGAATGAATATACCGAACGCTAATCTATCTCAATCTGTCCATCAAACACAAAGTGTTAATTCCTGTAAGGTGATAGTGGCGCAAAAGGCTATTACCGCGAAATCACCTTCAACCCCCGAACAAGCTTCTGGAGACTGTCCTCGTCCCGTTAGAGAAAAGAAAGATTCTTGGAAGGTGAAAGAAATGAAATCTCAGGGGGATAATCATGATAAGATAAAGCAAGACCCAAAGTCTCCTCAAGGTTCGAACTCTGCGAATTTAAGCCCCATGATGATGACTCCCATTGCAAATACAATGAGAGACAGCATTTCCAGAAAAGTTGCCTGTTCGAATAGCGTTAGAAAACAACATGATCAAAGATCTCAATCGCCTGCTAAAAAGCGATCCAAGCTGGAAACAGACAAATCTTAAAAGTTTAAGAATATAGTTGTATAACTGAAATGTAACTGTAAGCTTTTGCAAGTATTTATTTAGATAATCTTTTTCACATTGACATAGTTGTAGTCGTAATTAATTTTCTTGTGTTTAGATTGAACGTTAACGTTAGGCATTCTGTCTTAAAATCTATCAGTAACCAGTGCTGTATGTCATATTTGTATTGTTATTATAATGTTTACAACTTACAAATTATCAATACTGTATCAAAAAATATTTTTTGAGATTTACATTATATATTACATTGTATTGTATTGTATCGTATCTATAGGCATATGTTTCATTGGACATTAGATGTGTCGTCGGTAGTCCTGAGTCTGAGTCCTGCAGAGTCGAGAAGTCCAGTACTAACTAACTTGTAACTAGAGTGAGCCTCTGCTGAGTATATAACCGTGTTTTGTCGGATTTTCATTTTGTTCTGTTACGTTTGAAAGGTTTACCAAACGAACTCAATTTTTTACATTAAGATACTTCATACATTGTTGTTCAAATAAAGTAAATTATATGTAAGTACTAGATATTATTTAACAGTGTCATTATTTCGTATCTACGTCTTTTTTACCTGTAATGTTTATGATTAGGTCTTACTTCATAATTATAATATAAGAGCTGGCAGCGCTGAAAGGTGCATTAGATGCTATAATAAAATTTTAATGAGTTAAGTTAGTTCAGAAAAGTAGAGGTTTATTATGATAGGAATATGAAAATAGAACTCCGTATTATCCCTAATGTAAGTTAAGTTGATCACTATAGTAGTATCAGTATCAGTTGTAAAAAATGTAAAACTACGGCATGACGAATAAAGACACTGCATTTAACTATTATTATTAATTTTTCATTTATTATAGTAAATCTAAGATAAAGCTTACTATTACCCAAGGAACCTAGACTACCACCTCCTCCTAGTATATTTTATTCTAGGTTCTTTGATATTGCCCAAGGATAGTAGACACTCCCCTCCCCCGCCCACTCCCTATAAGGATCGGCAAATAACAAATTTTGAAATCAATAGT
>JABASI010005528.1:0-12175 GCA_019776505.1 Tomocerus nigrus
ACAACTTTGTAGCTTCGAAACTCTGGCCGAAATAACTTTTACGCCAAAAAAAGATAAGAGCAATTATAATAGTGAGCGCAGTCGCTTACAGCAACGTAAAAGTCCCCTTTAAAAAAATAATTCCGATTTACTTAATTATGAACAATATAAATTATAAATTACAAAAATAATTCTGGTAAATTATTATGAATTAAAATAATAATTCATGCAAATAAAATAGCAATGAATAATAATAATAGAATCCATCAGAGTAAAATATTAAATGGAGACATACCCGAAATTTGCGTTTAGCATTGAACAGTTCTCTGATTCTGTCTTGAGTGAATTGAAGATGAGTATCCTGAGCGAGGTGTCCTTCGACCCACGGATTGCGCAAGGCTTCAGCAGCTGTGGGTCGCTTATCAGAATCCACAGTCATCATCTGTGCCATTTAAGAATAAATCAATTTATTCCTTTAATTGATATCTAAATTAAATGTCTGGATATATAATAGGGAGTTTGCGTCACGAAAAAACTTTAAAAAGTTTTAAAAATTTATAAATTTTCATTGACAGCATTTATAAAATAACTGAAATTCATAAATGTCATAATAAATGGGAACGATATTAGGGAGTTTGCGTCGCTAAAATATTATGACATTTATAAATGTTTCATAAATGTTATATTAATGAAAATTTCTAAATTTTTTAAACTTTAAAAATGCTATAAATTTTAGTGAGCAAACTCATCCCTATTACTTTGACATTTATTAATTTGAAATTAGTTATAAATGTTTTATACATGAAAATTTAACTTTGTAAATAAATGGTATAAATTTAGACAACAACGCAAATTCCCTAATACATGTGCAATTTTGGATTTGTTCTAAATGTGTGTGTGTGTGGGAGTAAAAAATAATCGTTTGAATGGGCAATGACTTTTTGATGTGGCCAGACATGTCGTGGGTGGTAATTACTGTCAATTAGCATAACACGATAAAAGATCAAATGACACAACAAGTGAATGATTTGCCAAAGAGTTTTGTATTAGAGGAGAGCAATAAAAATAATTTTAAAAAAAAACTAAAAGGACGAACCTGTACAACAAATTGTTTAGCAGGCTCAGAAATATCATCCCAATAAGGAGATTCGAACTCGTACTCGCCGTAAACGATTTTCCTCGTAACCCCAACCTCACCTGACTCATCCCAAAATGGTTCATATCCACACAATCTGCCGATAATTATCAATTCACTGATTTATAGCCAATAAACGACTTATCATTCCTTTCATCACAAAAAGGAATAAAAACTAAACTGCATTTAAGTTAGTTTTTCTTTGTTGTAAATAATTCAAGGAAATAAATAATTCAACGTACAGAATATAAAGAACTACACCCAGACTCCAAATGTCAACTGCAGCATTGTACGGCTTCTTAAGAATCACCTCAGGAGCTGTTTTGGCAATAGAGAGCAAAAGAATGACGACGACTTTAGAAATATTATTATTCCTCCATTTAGCCAACATGTAATCATTTGATCATCATGTCAGACTTATTTTATGATCTCGTTTTCTAGTCTTCCTATCTATCCACTTACCACAATATCCAATTGTTCCACAAAAAGTCATCATGATTGTTTCTTCGTTCACTGCTTTGGCAAATCCAAAGTCACTGATTTTTATGAGAGAGTCATCTGACGCTGACTGGTAAAGAATGTTTTCTGGCTTGATGTCCCGGTGAACTATCCCTTTCTTGTGCGAGTACTGCAATACAACAAATTAATATTCACTTATTTATATTTCTTTTCGTATCAACATTATAGTAAAAATGAAAATAATCAAAAAAATGCTAAATTTTCCGAATTTTGCATTTTTTCATATTTAAATATGCCATACATACATTACATAAAATTACATTTTGAGCAGGCGGGATATTTAATTAGCTTTTTTAAGATTTTCCCTTGAATTATTATTCTTTGAGGAGGCGGGATATTTAATTCATTTTTCTCAATTTTATACAAAAGAAAATATTTTGAGGAGGCGGGATGTATATTTTTTCATGATTTTTGCTTGAGTTATTCATTCAATCGCTAATTACTAATTACTAATAGATTTTTGAAATATTTTCAATATGCCCGGTTTGATTTTGAGTGTTGAATTACCTCTAAGCCGCTGAGAACTTGATTGATGACACGGGCAGCTTCCTTTTCGCTGTAATGTCCCTTTTTGACAATTCGGTCGAATAATTCTCCTCCATCTGCTAACTCTAATACGATAAATACCTCTAGGGGAGATTCATAAATGCTTTTCATTTGTACCTGAAAATCAAGTTTCTTATCAGTTCATCAACTCTTTTAAAATAGTTTCGTATGCAAAGGAATCAAATTAGTTCTGATTTAGCATTGAAGAAGAAGGGCAAGGATTTTTACAATATTTTGATGATCCAACTTGAGTAAAGCTTCAATTTCTGAGTGAATTACTTTGCGTCTTTTCCCTTGGCCCTGAAATTAATCAAATAGATTCAGCAATCAAATAGATTCATAATACTAGCTAAAGCTAAGTAGCTACAACATTCATTTGGCAAGAAAACCCATATGAAACATACAAAAACAAACAGGGAACACCTGGAAAGGAATTTACAAACAATAAAAAAGAATTCTCAAAGTTTTTACTTAATGTTCTTGTTTTAACTGTTGTATCTTGTATCTATATCATAGCATTTATTTACATTATTTATTCCATTCATAGAGCTGTAAGTAGTTAAAGTTAAAGTTTCAGATTCGCATAAAAATAATTCTAAGTAGAGTTATTTTCACGACTACTTTTCTGTATGCATGAATGGTAAATAGCTTAAGGTTACTACATACTATACTGTTGAAAAAAACGTGTATGAATATTAGCTAAGGAGTGGTTGTTAGCATAAATACTTAATGGCACACTTAATGGCACACATCAGCGACTCTAACTTTTCCCTCAAGAATTGCATGGAAGATCGTGCTCGTGTTATTTAAATAGAAAATCTTAAAAACCTGATTCGGGAATTTTTTAAAACGTTCAGTTGCAAAAAAAGGAAAGAAAAAATATCTAGGGCACCTTAGAGTTGAACTGTATTTCTCAAAATATGTAATAAAAATCCAAGTAGATTTTTTAGATTATCCCCACTCCAAAAAATCTGCAATTTTTGTAATGTGAAATTTTATTCTTTTTAAATTTTGTTCCTGATGCCACTCGAAAAATGATAGAAAATGCGAAAAATGTGAACTGTATAATTTTACATTAAACCGATTTTATTCAATCTGATTGTTTCAAATCTGTAACCCCTCCTTAAGGATGATATTTACACACTGTTGAAAAAACGTGTATATGGATATTAGTTAATAATATTATGCACATTAGAAATTCAGCCTTGATTTCATGTCCAAGAACTCTTTCGGCTTATCGGCTTACTTTAGAGAATAAAACTATGCTGGATTTGATTAGCCTACGGCCTGTGTACATACAGACTACAACTCTTTCGCAACAAATGAGATTCTCAGAATTTACACTCAAACATACGCTATATTGTAATACAGGGAAAACAAAAAAGTTGCTCAAGTGTTCTACAGTGTCTAACTTTTTTTGAATATGTAGGCGTAGTTTCTGAGCTGAACAACATTGATAGTCAACTTATGCACACATTATGTAAGTATAGCACAAAGACAAGCAGGCTCATTAGTAATTCTTCATTAACTCGACATAATGCATTACTAAAATGNGAACAACATTGATAGTCAACTTATGCACACATTATGTAAGTATAGCACAAAGACAAGCAGGCTCATTAGTAATTCTTCATTAACTCGACATAATGCATTACTAAAATGAGAAGTTTTCCCCTAAGAACATACTATCGTTCTGACACATTCTCACTGAATACAAATCAGAGAATGAGACATATATACAAATATATACTATAGACATCCACTAATCTGAGACGTTAGCGTGAGATTGAAGGGTGAAAAGGGCGCAATGGATTTGAAGGGGGCAGAGCATTGGGGCTAAGCTTATCCTTCCCAGCCAAAACAGCCAAATTTCTATTTTTCGTCCTATGCCTCATAAAAATTCAATTTTTTGATCAGAAATAAGAGCGGGAATTTGCAAACACTCTAGGGCCATTTAAACCCCAAACATTTCCATCTATTCAGCAAAATAAAACTTTTTCTCGTAGTCCCTTTGGAATTTGTACATTCCTTACGCCCCAATATGCTTTTGCTGGTTGAAGTTCGCGGGACTCATGCACAAAGAAATAGTGGATGTCTATGTAGTAGGTAGTGCTGGAATAATTATACAGATATCTTGGTACACACGCACTCTTGAGAATATTATGTACCTACTATTATTTTTATGGATGTAGTATGCATGTAGCCACCATGTAGGCTATTATATAGCTATATACCTAATACCTATATCATAATATGCTAAAAATTACATAATGTATATTAAACGGTTATATAATAATATACTTATTGCTGATGTTTATTTTTAAAGTATACTGTTTGCTTTGTAATTGGCACGCTAAAGCCTAGCACCTATTATTCTATGTAAAATGTAAATACCTCGAATTGTAATTCACAGCTGCAGTTCCTAATTCATACAACAAATACATACACTTTTTTAACACCTTTTAATATAATTTTTTCATCCAAATTCTGGTTTCTACCATTTGCAAGACTTTTAATTTGCAACTTGCGACCATGCTTAATGAATTATTTATAGACATTTTATCTTTTAGTAGCATCCTAAACCAAAATGAACTACATTTATAATAATATTATTTTCATGAAATTTTAAACAACTTAATATTATATAATTGTAATAATTTATATATAGCTACGTTACACTTATGCAACAATTCAATATTATTATTATTTGTATATAAATACTAAGATGCATAATATTATTTGTAGGTATTTGCTAAATTCTTGCTGGGCTACTATGTGTGTGTACCTGTTAAAATTTTATTTGATGCACTTTTAGAATTGAAAGTCATATAATGTCTATTTTTAGAAACTACAATAATTATGTATCGTGACAGATGTGTAATAAATCTTACCTCTTTCTGAATGACTTTACAAGCCCACTCGACACTGGTAGCTTTTTCTTTGCATCGATAAACACTGGAAGTGACCCCCCTATAAAATATCAAAAACATAATAATTTCAATATGCTTGGATTTTTATAAATACAATTGAACTCAGTTTATTGGCGTCTATTCTTATAGTTTTGATTCTATTTGTATCTAAAAATGGAAAGAAAATAAATGCTTGCTTACTTCCCCATGACCCCTCCAATTGTGTAATCCAAGTAAAAGTCTTTTCCTCTCACTCTCTCATCAATCCAATATTGGTCTGAACTCATTTTGGCAAATATTATTTCAAACTTTGCACAGAAACTTGCGAATTATTTATTACTTTCCTTCAGATTTGATTCTAGTTACAATGAGAATTCTAGAATAAAATATTTTTCTCTCATACTTTTTCACTCATGACGCATAACACACACTAGGACACAGTAAAACACACACTCTTGTTTTTTATAGTTTATACTTAGGGAGTCCAGCAGCAGGTTTTCGTATTTATTGTTTCTTGAGTGAGATGCAGAAGGAGAATGATAAGAAATCACATACGAAGAGAGGAATAATACTAAAGCCAATATAAGGTTTACGGCACTAGTGATTGAAATGTTTAGAATTTGACTTATCAGAAGAAGAAGCTAAAAGAGTCTTGCGTAGATATGTAAATTTTGTCTCTCGTTGAAAAATGCAAATGGAAATAGTCACTTTTAAGACGTTTAATGTCTTATAGCGTCTTAACACTCTGAATTGAATCTTTCCTTATGCTCAGCTCTTCCGTTTTTTATCTTTTATTCTCCAACTGCCTCCAACAACAACTGAATAAATTAATATTCAACAAGTATACGCAGTCAACACGTGAAAAATGTATTTTTATTTTTAGTGTGGTAGCAATTCTTGTTTTTTCCTCATTTCTTTCCTGTGTCTGTCTCTTCTTCTTTCCTTCTTTACATTTACGAAGAGCAATTAGTAGAAATTCACGTCACGGATCACAATCACACGTAAAAATGACACTGGATTTTTATTACTAGTTAGCATTCCCGTCGAATTGGGCAGCTGTATATAAAGCACATTAAATTATCGTTTGAATTCTAGGTATCTGTACGTTTTCATATGATTTTTTGCGCTAGAAGGTAAGTTCTTCCATTTTCAAATGATTTCACATTGTTTTGTAATTTTTTTTTATTATAATTTGAAGACATTTGGACGGGCTTACCTTTTGACGGAAAATCATGACAGCGTACACAGTTACCTTAGTTTTGATTTTATTATTTCTGGACTTTAGGTGTGCAAAAGTAATCAAGATCTGTGTGAGTAAAGAAAAAAAGGATTAACGGGATTAGTTGGAGCTACTAGATAGAAAGATAGATGAGGTGAAGTGTAATAATTAATGAAATGAGCAGAAAGTGGATGTCGGCTTCACTAGCTCCACTTGTAACTTGATAACTTTTGTTACAACTGCGTACACTGATATTTATTATACGACTAGTGCTTAGTAGAGACAAGAAATACATATCTTTATACACATGTACCTTTAGGACATTACATGAGATTAATAAAATCAACAGAAGTTGGAGGAGTCTATGGGCTACGAACAAATGGGATGTATGTTTTCGATGTATGGATCTGTATTATAAATAAATAGAGACAGACAGAGAGAGAGAGAGAGATTTGATGTTTATGTGTGGACGAATGTAATAAGAAAATTCCTTTGGCTTAGCCGTCACAAGAAGACAAGAAAGTCTAATCCAAGTGGATCCAATCCACTAATAATAAATATAATAAAATGACGCTTAGAGGTAAGCAACTTTTTTATTTCGCCTCTTGCCAACTGAACTTAAGGCTAGTCGGCTCTACACAAAACACACTACTGCTCTTCCTATGCTCAACCAAAACAAACTGCAATTCACACTAGCCTCATGCTGCGATCCCTACTGCCTCGCTCTCCACCACTCAAATTCTTCTCCATACACACACACTCCAAATCTACACATTTCAGATCCATTAAATTAAACACATTACAGTTCTCACAGCATCGTGCCGAGTCACAGTTTACTACGTACTTGCCCTGTCGACACTATCCCATATCCCCTCATCATTATCATCCTTAACTAACAAAAATAATAACTAACTATAATATATGCATAGGGTCATATACTTAGGTATATGTTTCTAATAATTCATAGTTCAATCACACAGAATGTTGTTACGTCTCTAGGTAGCTTGCTGCTTTAACAACCTTATTAAATTCTTAATAACTCTGTCAAGAAATATACAATGCAATTATTATTGCTCTTCATGCATCATTTGATTTTTTTTTTTCAAGTTTACCGTCTCAAGAATACATAGCTACCTTAACGAGTAATATTTATTATGTTTTTGGTTCCGTTAAGGGTCCCTCTCAATTCCCATTGTGAGAAAACTCAAACCAATGTACCAAAAATTGGATTTGGTATTATCTAGGGCACCCGAAGGCCAAAAGTAATTGTTTTGAGTCAGAAGGCAGTTCCCGACGCCTTTAAAGATTTCCATTTAACTTTGAACTTGTCGTCAACTGCCTTCCAACTCAAAACAATTCTTTTTGGCCTTCGGGCAACTTAGATAATATCAAATCCGATCTAGTAGGCAAACCAATGTATTAGCAGAAAAACCTTCCACAGCTCACAATTTTTCACCGAACGATACGAAACGTTCCTGAAAAATCGGATTTCATATTATCTAGGGTACCCGAAGGTCAAAAGTGATTGTTTTGAGTCATAAGGCAGTTGCCGACAAATTCAAAGTTAAAGGGAAATCTTTAAAGTCGTCACCAACTGCCTTCCGACACAAAAGAATCACTTTTGACCTTCGGGTGTCCTACATAATATCAAATCTGATTTTTTAGGAAAGTTTCGTAGCGTTCGATGAAAAATTGTGAGCTGTGAAAAGTTTCTGCTAATACATTGGTTTCCCTACTCTCACAATGCCCATTGGGAGTCACCCTTAATTTTGTTCATAAAATGTAATATACCTACTATTGCAGATATAAACGTATTTATATTATACTGCATAAGGAATATGATAGAGTTGCCATATTAGGATGTGATCTTATGCAGTGAATCAAACTTTGATTATTAATCAGAAATTGAAAGCTAAATCAATTTCTGAATCTCAGGGCTTACACTATTTTTATATACAGTTGATTTTTTTTAATTCCTGAAGAAAACGGATTTCTTGCTCTAAAACTTGCCATTGTTATCTATAAAAATAAGCTAAAATTGTTTCCTTTGATTTTTTTCAAAATGTGCGGCGAAAATAAGTTTAAAGAATACTTACAGTTTTATTGCCAACGGTTTTGACGGCTTGTGAAATAACCTTGTACTAAATTTTAACATTCAATCTCGTACAAAGCCCTGTGTACAATTGCATCGTTAGCTTATTGTTATTCCATTATTGTTCTCTGCCGAACTGTATTATTACTGTACAACTTTTTCTATATACAATAAGCTGTAGCATGCACTCACGCAATGTATTCAATCTAAACGCTTGTATTTTAGTTATAAATACAAAAATTATGCTTTGGAAAATTTTCAATACGGACGCAACAATAAAATTCTTGATTTTATTTGAAAATATTATGCCAATTTAATTTAATCACTAATCAGACTAATCACAAAGCTTAAAAAACTTGTAAGAAAATAAATGCCCAATTTAATAATAACAATCAGACAGTAATGCTAATTGTAATTACAAGCAACACTGCTAAAGTTATTGCTTGTTATAGACATAGTCTATGAATAGAAAAGACGAAACTTTTCCTGTGGGTTGGCGTAGGAAATTGTGGCAAGGAAAATTATTAGGAATAATAAAAAAAATTGCTAAGTAAGTCAGTGCAGCTCCCTCCACACATTCACTGAACTATTATGAAAGCCTCTTAGAAATGTGTCTAGCTCAAGGTTGTATATATTGTCCGGGTGAAATAAAAATATTATTGTCATTTTATCCATCTACATTGGACGATTTGGACAAAATGGCTGGATATACTATTTCATCCGGCAAATATACAAAATGAAGGTGAATAAAAACCAATTTTGTCCATTTAAGACCAATGCCTTAATTTCATACACCGCAACCCTGGCACGGTTGTATATTGTCAATGAGAAATTGAAATATTATTTTATCCATCCGCATTAAACAATTTGGACGAAATGACTGGATGAAAAAATGTAAATATTTCTGCCAGCCAATACTACAAAATGAAGGTGGATGAATCGAGTCGAATTAAGAGCAAATGATGTTGATTTCATCCATCCCAACCTTATTGGCAGAGTTGTATATTGCCCGGATAATTTTAATTTTAATTTTATTTTATCCAACCGCATAGGAAAATTTTGGCGCTGAAAAAATGTAATTACTATTTCATTAGGCTAATATACAAAATAAAGGTGGATAAAACATAATATTTTGTCCAATTAAGACCAAACCCTTGATATCACCCACTGCAACCCTGGCAGGGTTGTATATTGTCCGGATGAAATTAAAATATTTTCATTTTATCCATCCACTTTTTGGACACCATGCCATAAATGAAACGATAATGTAAAAGAGCAATTTATCCGGCTAATATAGGAAATTACGGTGAATAAAACTAATTTTTTCCAAGATATTTGAACCCTGGTGCACTAGCTCACGCATATTACGTCCAGTTGGCTGATTACAAAGAAATCCTCCCGTTCGGACTTTTAGTCATCTTATCAGTGCTCATTTGTCCTTTGTGATAAAGAAAGAAGAGTTAGTTATCATCAATCCAATGTCAGCAGTAGGGAAGTTTTGTGCTCTTCTCCACGGACAGAGACAGACAGCTTGCAAAATTCAATGCTCCCCAAATAACCACGAACAGCAGGAGCATGGTGACATTAAAGTACTTTTGTAATGTGTAATTGCAAATCATATGCTTCATATAGATAACAGAAGAGTTAAAGGATGAGCCATATATTGACTTAGCTTCTATATAATCATAATAACGTGCAGAATGTCTGCCAAAAAGTTACGCTGTGCAAACAAATCCTTTGCCAACATTATGCTAAGAATTTTGTAACATAATGTGGAATTTGTTAGTTGGGAAGATTAATTTTAGCACATTTATTGCACTTAGGATTAATAGCACCCTAACTACGCTCGTTTTATAGTTTTTTAAGTTCTAAAGAGAAGCGACGACGCAGCCAAAGGGCTTATATCATTTTCAGTTGCCATTTTATTTTGTTTGTTTATCTCGCCTTTGTTTGTTTGCTTTAGCTCATACTTCATTCATACTCCTCATGTCTCTATATTAATATATGCATAGCTATAAGCTATCAACTCAGAAAAATGTATGGAAAAAATCAATTTCCTAACAAGTCAAAGTTTTCCTCGATTTCCTAAAAATATTCCTGAGTTATGATTATGGGGGTTTTAAGGGTTTTATGATTTTCAACGCTTGTTTATTTAAATGTCACAAAGAATTTCCTGAGAATCTACTCAATTTAAAAAAATAGATTTAAAAAAATACAAAATATTTTAATGATGTGCATAGGATTTCCTGAAATTCCCGATTTTCGTTTCAAGTCGGATTTTGTAGTTTTTTCTTGGAATCCCTGAAATTTCCATCAGAAACGTCTCTACGATCGTTACAATTTATTAAAATTTCATCAAGATTTCCCAAAATTCCAATGTTTAGTAAAATTTCAACGGATTTCTAGAAATTGTACCCTTTTTGCTAAATCTTTCATCAAAAATTCTAATGTTTTTTCAACGGATTTCTAAAATTTGCACCTTTTTGGCTAAAACTTTCATTGAAATACGCTGCATTTAATTTCGTTCTTCGAATGTGGAAAATTTCGACATGACTATTTGCCAGCTATGCGAAAATGCTAATTTGTCATCCGTGTACGTCTAGCTTCATCTAATTGTATTACGTAATAATAATAGTACGAAAATGTTAATGCTATGGTGGGATAATTGTAATGAGACTGATATGCATATTTTATTCCATACCTTGACTAAACCATAAACTGTGGTTTCCTCTACTGTTTTTCAGTCAAGTTGCATTTTGTAACTTCATGCGATGTGCATAGTGCTGTAATGGTGTACTATGTACTAATTATGCAGCAGGAGTAAACTGTGTGTGGCTAGTGGCTACTATTTGACTTTGTGAAGTCAGAAGTGAACTGTTGAGAATTTATTGGATATTTCCTGACCTGAACTGTTGTATGAACATGAACTACAAAATAATAATATTAAAAAGTGTACGTATATTATTATTATAGTAGTGTCATGTCAAGTAGTGTGTTAGTGTTGTGTGATTAAATTGGAGACAGACAGGACAGACAGACATTGAGTGAGGCAGGCAGGGTAGGCAGGCAGCGTCTAGTTGTGAATATGACAGAAGGATTTTCCCTTTGAAGTTTGATTATATTAGAGGAGATAATAATAATGGAGTTTATTTAGCCTTAACGTTAACGTTGAGCGTGTACTTGGGATGACCATGGCCGGATGTCCATCGATCCACACCAAACCACTTTGCACCGCATCACACTTCACCACAACAAAAACACACACACCACTCCAAGCTTCCACCAGTACTCAATGTCTACGACTAAATGAATCAAAAAGTCAAATTGTAAATATTCTGCTGCTCTGCAACTCTTCGTCCTCTCTCACAAGTCTCACTCACTATACTCATTCGCATAATTAAGGCCTTTCAAACCACGAAAAAAATAAGTCACTTTTTCTACTTATTTTACTCATGCCACTTTTTCTCTCATCAGATATTTCATGTGCGCAGGCGTCGACACTTAATAATTTTAGGATCTAAAAATATCTCACTTTATCCTAAATATCTTAGTCCTTACTGTATTAAGGGGTTTCAAACCAATTTTCAAAAGTAACTTAATTACTTAGCGGAAAAATGCAAAAATTCCGTTTTTTAGATCATAATTTGAATGCACTACTCATTGCTAGTACTTTTGT
This sequence comes from Tomocerus nigrus, assembly GCA_019776505.1. NCBI lineage: Eukaryota > Metazoa > Arthropoda > Collembola > Entomobryomorpha > Tomoceridae > Tomocerus > Tomocerus nigrus. Next base: position 12,076 of record JABASI010005528.1, read on the forward strand.
TCAAGATATGTGGAGTAACCATGGAGATGTAGGAGAAGGTAAGCTCTTGCGAATGTTTGAAAGTTAGAATTTCACTTTTTTCCTTCTATATTTCCTTTGT
>JABASI010005529.1:0-12173 GCA_019776505.1 Tomocerus nigrus
CTGTCGAAACGTCGTATACGGCGCATTACGCTTCGTATATGGATTACTTCGTATATGCCTTTTCTACTTCATATACGAAGTAATGCTGCATACGAAGTACATACTTCGTATACGAGGGCCTCGTAAACGAAGTATATACTTCGTTCTCCGTTCGAATACTCCGTCTGGGAAGTAAATTCTTCGTTTTTTTTACTTCGTATACGCATTTTAATAATTCACATACGAAGCTATAGTTTTGACTGATAAGAGTTTAGAGTAGAATAATATCGGGTGAATGAAAGTGAAACAATTTTTCACCAGTTGCAGTTATATGGATAGAAAGCGAAAGTTGTTATTGGTACATGCAAGTGATTTCTTCCTTCGTTAACTTGTAATTTGATTTCACAGATAGAGTGTGAAAAAATGTTTGCCCGTTAACATTTATCTTACAATGTCAAAAATATTAATATATTATATATACTTGTTGCTTTTGACGGATTCAAAAAAGATTAGGCTAACTTCTGCAGTTCCAAATATTTCCCATTGTCATACTTTTCAACAAATTACTTCCGTTATATCTTACAACATTGAAAATCATTTTCAGCCAGTGACCATTAGGCTTGTTTTTCATGAATTTGATAGTAGTGCGACATTTCCTTGGAGCATAGTGGAAGGTTTACCTTTATTGATTGGAGACACCAAACCTCTAGTTAAAAGCCCAGAGACAAGATCCATTGCAACGGAAATAAAAGGATTCAATCCCTTGTACAGATACACAGTGATAGTCTGGATAATGTCCGATATCAAAATGTGCCAGGTTCTTAAAAGAATAAAAAATACAGTGAATCGACGATGGGACAGAGTTATTTTAATTTCTACTGAAAAAATATTGGAGAATCTTGTAAATGAACCAGAAGTTCAAGGTTTGAAAAGTAAATTTGTGATTTCGTACGACACAGGACTGATCTGGACTGATCCTTTGTCATTTAAAAATGGAAAACTGGAGATTTTGTCCAAAATCGGAAATTACGTGGAAAGGAAAAAAATGGGCGGATTTTTGTGGGGACGACATTTGACGTTAGGAGTGACGGAGTATAAACCCCTGGCTTATCAATTGGGCGTAGATTTAAATGGCAGGGTAATCGTTGGAGGAACTTTTATTAGACCTTGGGAAGAGGCATCTAAACTTTTTAATTTTACTTACGAAACCCTTTACTTCCCGATATCTCTACTGGTTTTCTCTCAAGACACGGACACGTGGAAAGGGTTTGGTGCCTGTACGCACTACGCTGAAAATGGTTGTGATATGAGTGCCCTCTGCGGTATTAACCCGTCATATTTCTTCGGTTTTGATTCAACCACAGTGTTAAGTGCCTGGGAAGTTCAGTTTCTCATGAGAAAACCAAGCAATGTTTTTCAGTGGTATTCAATTTTGCTACCCTTTAGCGAAAAGGTTTGGATTTTGACATGTTCCACTTTTATGTTTGTCAGTGTCGTGTTACTTATCGTAATGTTTTTCATGAACAATCACAACTGTAATAGAAATGTGCGGGAGTCTGGAACTTTGCTTCCTTTTACTATCGTCATGGAACAAGCACAAACTGATATCCCCAAAGGTTCCCGCTACATATCAGTAGTGTGGATTTTAGGGTCACTGGTTTTGGGCACAGCGTATAGAAGCAAATTGAGGGCAAATATAATGTTCCCCACAACGGAAAAGGTACCAGTCACATTTAAAGAATTGGCGGACATGGAAGACTACAAGATTTTATTGTTTGAAGCTGGAGTTTCAGAAGAGGAGGAATTTTTCAGGACTTCGGCTGATGAAACTATTCGCCGACTGGGAACAAGAATTATCCAGGAACCGGACATTGGAGAATGTTTAAGTAAATCCCTTCACGAAAAGAAAACTGTCTGTGTGGCTTTTACTCAAACGACGAATATGGAGGTCTCTTCAAGAACAATTCGATCCCACCAGGACCCATATTTACGTTCAAAAGATACAGTGCTCCCAAGCTATTGTACTGGAGGTGCATTCCAAAAACACTCAATTTTTGTCGACTCCTACTCCGAAATTACTCAAACTGTTTTCGAATCCGGATTAGAAAAGAAGTGGGAGGACGAAGAATATTATAAATTCAGAATGAGAAGTGTTCAACGACTCAAAATGCAATCCAATGAGTTTCTTACTAAACAACTTGAGACTGAAGCCACAGAATATGATTTGGATAGAAAACCTCTGACCTTGTGGAATGTTCGGGCCATGTTTTCTCTTCTAATTGCAGGAAATTTTATGGGGGGACTCGTATTTATTGGCGAAAACTATAGAAAGGTCATTTCTAGTTGTAGAATCGGGACAGCTTTCTGCCTTAGATGGTCCGTCAAATTATTAGCAGTGTTTCATTGCATTTTTAGATTTATTCATCATCAATATCAAATGAAAGCTCGGAAGCCTATGAAAAGCAAATGACAACTTTTTAAAATCGTCAACTATCACCTTTAATGTTAGCCTATACCAATCCTTTTACATGTGTTTTCCTACTTCGGCTGATCATGGATAACTCACCTAAATCTCAACCAATTTAGACAAAGTCATTCTCAAAGTGAAGATTGACTATCCAGGAGGGTAAAACATTGTCTCGATTTTTTAAAATGTTGACAAAAAATCTAAAAAATCTTTTTGGAAAAGTTTAGGAATTTATAGTGAGGACAGTAATTGGATTTTTGTAAATATTGGAGCAGTATTACCCTCGGGGTACCTGTAAGATGATGTGATAAAAAAGTTTTCAAGCTACCCTTAAAGTATATTTCTATTGCGATTGAATTTTACGCCACAAATAAATAAAGAAATACCTAGTACATTTTCATCCATCCATCCATTTTCCATTTATAATAAATTAATTTTTTTATATTTTAATTATTGCTTTTTTATGTCCGGTGTTTACGAGGCTTTTCTTTAAAGACTGCAAAGAAAAGCAGTGTAAAAATTAGCATGTTGAATAAATTATTTTTCAACGATCGATTTATAAACATTTACAATTAATAATTATTAGTGTCATGTACATAGTCATTGATAGATCAGGGGGAAGGAAACATGTAACATTCATGGATCCCAAATTGTGAATAAACGGAATAAAAGAATAAACAGATATCATAATCATAAAAAATCACAATTAGAAAGGTTCTTTTGGCATAAAGAAGCAATTCCTTATTATGTTTGAAAATCGTATTTGCTTCTTTACTAATTTCGTTGGTGGCAATGATGGCTTTAAGGGGTGACACGCGGGTGCACGGTGTACGTGTACCGTAGTACAAGGGTAGCCAGAAAATTCATTTGCGGGAGACTTGGTTTTTCCACCACTTTTAAATAGTAAAAAAGGTTTGTGATTTTAAGACAAAGATGAATGAAGATTAACAAATTCCGCGCGAAACAAGGAAAATTATCTGCAGGTTTTGTTTATTTTTCCAAAAATTTCCTTTTTTTCTGGATTTTTGGGGGAGGCTGGAGCCCCACTAAGCCTCCCCCTGGATACACCCTTGCCGTAGTGTACGTATGAGTGATATTATAATATTGAGTCAAGAAATAACCAAAAATCTAGTGTTTTTGGGAGAAAATAATGACAAACCTAGGAAGGGAATGGAATAAATGGTGGCGGTGGCACGACAAAAAGCAGCATCTGATAAAATCTCTATATCAAAGAAAAGGAGATAAATTATTGATTGATGAACTGCATAAAAAGATATCATTATCAACGGATGAGAGAAGAATTGTTGCACTTTGCGAATCTGAAAACGCTGCTCAGTATTCTGGTATGGATGGAGTTGGAAGAACTTTGTTGAATCATTCAACTGTGATCCGTTTCACGAATACAGTTGAACCCAGCCTCATTAAAATTTCCACGTTCTCACATTGTGGCCATTTAAGAGTTCCGAATCCGGCATGCCGCCATCTACTTTTCCACGGTTTTAGTTTGGCCGATAAGATAATAGACCCCCTCGCAAAATGGTGTATGCAAATCCTTACGAAGGAAATTATGACCGCACTCACCGATTATGACCGCAGCAAGAAGTGTTTGAAGAACTGGAGATGATTTGAACTTGAAGTTTTTTAGTAAAGAATTCTTTATTGAACGTTTCAAAACATTTATTTGGCAAGCATAAAATTGAATTAATTATATATTCATTGGTAAACGAGAATTAATATTTAATGTGATTAAAGTTACTATAAACAGGTACTCGCTCTCATATATAGATTCACCCAAAATAATAATCACGCATTTGCACACATGATAACTATTCGTAAAGTTGGCGTAGCTCTTTGTTAATAACTGTAAGGCTGTTAAGTAGTATTTAGTTAGGCAATAATATTTCTGTTAGCGATAGCAGACTTTAAATTTCACTGGTTAATATCCGAAAGAGACTCTAAAATTGATAATAATTATGAAGAGAATAAGAACAATAAAAATTGTGCAGCAGCTGCTTGTGAAGTTTAAGAGTAGAGAGTCTTGTCGACCCATTCCTCCAATGAGAACGTCGCCTCGTTTTTGTTCTCCGCATCTCGTTCCCGAAATATCTCTGCACAATTCATGAGTTGCCGTTAGAAGGGTTCAGTATGTATACGTTTTAAAAAAGGAATTGGGAAGTCAAAATCTGAAAGACTAACCGATCATGCACTTCAGTTTAACTGCACACATAATGAAGTCATCGAAGAGAATTTGTCCTTTGCTGTCCCCATACCTTAGCACCAAACTCTCAAGTACTTTGTTATTGACGCTGTAACCGGCCGATGTCAGCGCCTGTCTTAACTCAAAGGCACTCAGCCGACCGGAAACGTCCTTGTCGTACATTTGGAACACGTTCTGAAACATTGCAACAAATAAGTTTACATTCTGACAATTGTGATAATATCAATATTATTTTCACATCTCACAATATTGATTTCCATCACTATAATATCTCTCACTTTATAATGGCAGGGACATAACTCTTGAAGGTGAAAACTTAATTACAATTAATTCTTTAAGCCATAGTTGCACAACCTTTTAAATAATTAATTAAATATTTCGTACACTATAATGTTATTGCAAATGTTATTGTATAAACTGACACGTACTTTCCAAGTGCGTACACTTTTCCAGAGTTCGTTGAATTCGTCGAGTCCAAGTTTTCCTGACCTGTCAACATCCATCATAGCGACCATGGACCTACAAACGTCTTTACTGAACCCGTCGAACTGAAATTCTACAAACACAAATTAATTTTTCCATTAAAATCCAACAACAGATTTTCTCAATTTAATATTTAATAAATGCAAAGAGATGAGTCACAATGAAAAAGACTTACGGACTTCTGCAGACGTTTAACGGTGACAGAGAGAACCAAACGAAAAAAGAGATTGAAACCCATGCGACAAAATTGAACACAAAACACACAACAACACACGAATAATGCGAAAAACATTTAAAATCGATAAAATTGAAATGGCAGAAACCTTTTTTTAAGGCGGAATCTAAAATTTGCTTCAACTCCGACCAATCAATTTCCGAGTCGTCTCCAGCGACTCCAGAGAAGAAACTCTTGACCTTCTTTCGATTCTCGTCCTCTTCGTCCTCGGTCTCCTTCACCTGTTTTCATTACCCTCTCATTAGTACCGAAATTACCGTACAAAACTGATAAAACGACAAAAACAGACGAAGAATGACGAAATAGAAAACATTAAACACTGAAGACAAAAAGATGACAATTAAAAAGTTGAGTAGTAAAATTGAGGATGAAAAAATGACGGAATCTTTGACGAACGAAAAGCGGAGTGAAAAACACACTTAAGAATTGAAAACTAGTGTAAATCTTACAAAGGGATCGTTTTTAGTGTCATTTGTCGATTGAAGAGCCTAGAAAGTCTAAATGTTAGTTCGTGCAATTCTATTTACTTTGTCTATACAAATATTCACTCACTCTTTCATCCACGTCGCCCATTGCTACATCTCCATCATTCTCTCTGTAATCCACAAAATTAATATCAATACTTATTCAATTTCTACAACTACTATTAATAAAAAACAAACCTGAGGTTTGTTCCTCCTTCGGAAAACATTCGAATAATAAATTCCCCCTCTTCATTTGGTTCGAAGCAGGACGGGACAATTACGTAGTTGCCTGGGGGCAATTTAAATCGACAACTCACTTCCCTCAAGTTGATAAATGTTGGAGATCTGGCCACACTCGCATTGTACTTGAAGAACTTCATAGGAAGGGGCGAGGGGTATTCCGTCCCTTCTGGCAACTTTAAAAATAACAATTTGATTTAGGTATTTAATTTTCTACGTCTTTTTCTGCTTTATGAATCTTCACATAAAATTGTAAAAACAATTACGGCGTAAATAGCGAATCCGATAGTGAGACATTCCATCCCGAGTCTCCGTTGTGCCCTTCGGTTCTTCTGCATGAGAGCGATGATAACTGTGCATTTTTCCTCTTCGTCATCTTCGTCAGGATCTGTTAACTCGATAACGTACTGTGGATTGTGTGCAAACGTCTCTGTGGATTGACAATTTTAAGTTTTTAGGTTCTCAATTTTATATTTTACTTTGCTGTTTTTGACTAACGAAATCAATCCACCAACGGTGTAAATGTAATCAATTCTACACCAATATCAAACAATCCAAGGCATCATAGTAAAAAATCGTATTTACTTCTGGTAATAATATAGAAAAACGGTTAACTAATTATTTAGTGCAACAAAACCAAAACGTAAATGTGTTAACCGATATAGTTTCTGCATCCGCCGGCAGTTGCTCCACGAATCCAGGCTCCTTCGAAAGTTTGCATACTCCACTTCTTGGTGTCTTCATCATCCTCCAAACTGTCGGGGCTCAAGTTACAGATTTCCAAACGCTGAAAGTGTCTTGAAAAGTCTTTGAATGACATCCAAAATTCTCCGTCGGCATCGAATGTTAATCCCAGCTCTTCTTTTGTTTCGTCGTCAATAAACTGCCACTCTTGTGATCTAATTACAGGTACAAATTAACATATTTATTACTCCAAAGTATAATGCCAAATTAATAATTACTCAAGTGTTATTAAGTATTACGATTAATTAATGTCACACGCACCCGTCCGACCACGCTCCCTTCCACTCTGCCTCATTTCCCCATGGATTTCTAATTCTCAGCAAGGGAATCTTTCCCTTTACTCTCGGCGTTTCAATATCTACCAATTTCACGTCGGTGATGGAGTAGGCGTGGCCACGAATCAATCCCATAGGAGTCTCCGCTTCCACAACATTTGGGTCCGGCTGTTACAAAAATTTAAAATGTTATTACGTGGTAATTAGTAACTATCGTGGTCATAAAATAAATAATTGATACTTAATAAGCAAATTAACTATGCCACAGATTAAACTCGTCTTACTTCAATGGAGCAACCCATGAAAGAAGATCTTTCGTGGGCCTTTACGCAAATGTTAAACAAATTCTTGGGGCTATTTGGACCTTGAACGTCATACATTTCAGTGACTCCACCAGTAAAATCTTCGAGGGCTTCACAAGTAGTTCCGCCCTTTAGCGCCTCGTAAGAACCGTGCAATCTATTAAACCATAATTACTTTTAGTATTTAAATGAAAGGTTAGAAAAAATAAAATAGAAATGCTGTACTTTGCATAGGCTTTCTCCAAAAGAGCACTCCAGTACTCGTTGGCATCCTCTGAATGCATAAAGACAAGTTTCCCGTTGTATGTGGGCAGCCGGTCGTCAATTACAACATCAACCCAACGGCCGTATTGCCAAAACCTAGAATTACAATTCGTTTTAGCTTTAAGGCCGTAACGTAACAGTTACAAGTTATAACTCATAATTATATAATTACCGGAAGTGGAAAATTCCACAGTAGTTGTCTTGGAAGGAATTGTCTTCCGGAACGACTTGATGGAATAGTTGCTCATTAAGAGTTAAATTTGCCACAGCAGCCAACAACCAACAATCCCCTGCAGCAAAGGAATTTAACACATGTAAATTAATATTGATATATGACTTAAATATTTACACAGAAATAACTGGAGAAGTGAGACAGATTTACAAATAAAGAAAACAGCCTAATTGGCAAGGTAAATATTTACAAGTAACTTCAAAGAATGCTAAGATACCTATAGATAAATAAAACTTAAAAGCAAATTAGTAAATACGTCAACGTCAACAGGCCACGCATACGTCTAACGAAGGAATAATCGATAAATATCAGAAATTACCAAGCTCTCCTTGCTTGACATCAAAACGACTTGCTCCTTCCAAAAAAAAGTGAGGTTCATCCGTTATTTCCTATTTAAGACGAAAATTAATAAAATGACTGACTGTTTATTCCCCAAATCAATCAAGTCAAATAAATTGAATACGGACGTGTGGGCGGAGCCACTGGAAATTCTTTCGTTCACTTCTAGAGAAGAAGACGGAGGCTGCTTCTGCGGGAAACTCTTCATCTTCAAATAGCACCCCATTGGCAAGACACTTGTCACGGATTTTTTCGTAATCCTGGACAGATTCGATTCCTCGGTAGTTAATTCCGTCCTATAACAAAATTTTCTTGACATTATTATTTGATTTACATACCGATCATCATAACACTTCAAATAATTTTTATCCCTTTCTACCCTTCTCTATAATTTTCATTTGGGAACTTTGCCATGTTAAACATTTTTTGTAAAACGGTTTTCGTCATTACTTTTTATTCCCACTAAGAAATCCATACCAGCACACTTATTAATACTATTTCACAAAAAAAAATAATAATGTTAAAAACGTTTCTAATCTCATTACGTTTTAGTTGCCACTCAAATAAACACGCGATTAATGAAACCTTAATGAATTAATTAATGATAACCTTCTTGCCATAAGGTCGCGTTAAATCATCCTTGTCATCCTAATTAATAGTTTGTCCGCATCAACAATAATAATAATCGCCAGCTAATTAATTTCTCGAGCTAACATTAAATGCTTATAAGTCAAAACTAAACAAAAATATTTATTTTTATGAGACAAAAATAGACACCTGAACTCCGAACTTGCAACAAAAATTAATAATCGAGTACCGAGTATATTGTTTATTTATAATAAATTATTATTATCGCGAATGTTGAAGGAAAATTCACCTTATCGACGGGTTTGACTTTGCTGGAACTTTTCCCCCCGTGGATTTTCCTTCCTCCAACGATTGTCTTAAGCATTCCATCAATAAAGCTGCCATCTGCATTCTGTTCATTCCTCGGGGTCGTGTCTCCCATTCCATGGGCTATAATCTCAGCAACTTTTAAAATCCCAGGCAAAAATTTCGCAATGTCGCCAGGAAGAAAGCCTCCAGCCCCTTGAATGGCTTGAATAAGAGAACCCATTCCGCCGGAACCGGCAGCTCCACTTCCACCCCCCAGAAAGCCCAGGACGTTTTCAACCATAGAGACGTCAACTTTCTGATTAGCAATAAAATAATATATTTCTTGAGCTTTGCAGTTATTTTCTAACATTTAAGTATTACAAATATAAATAAACAGATTTATAAAATAGTGAAAAATTAACCTGAAGGGGGCCACTTCCTCCAGATCCATCGCTGTTATTTAATTTCTTATCAATCTGTTTCACAATTTCATTTTTCACTTCGTTCTTGATCGCTTTGAAAAAGCCTTTGAACGCCATTGTTCAGCTTTCCTGGGCGTTAAAAAAGTTAGATTGCAAATGCCAATTGAAATAATGATTTTGTTGTTCGTTGAAGTATACAGGCAGCAGACAGAAAGCGATTTATTTAGGGAAATGAATGTTGAATGTGAATATGCAAAGATGTTGACTCACCAGAGTTAAAAATGTGCGAATCTGGAGAAGGAGTGACAACTGCAATTTACAATAATAATCGAGTAGAGCACAGAGAGCACATACAGATGTGTGAGATTAGTTGAGATTAGTTTAGCCCTGAGGTAGTCGTGCTGAAATCCAAGGTCATACGATGACTAATCCTATTAATCCAGACAGAATCTTTCTTGTTGTATTACTTACCTACAAACAGTTCTTCTGCTTCTGCTCACTCAGTCAGTACAGCACAGAAAACAATTCTCTAATCATCTGTTTTTTATTTAGCAAAAAGGTCTGTCCGAGTCAACACTCCCCGACCGATTCTGGACTTCTGCCCGCTTTTTGCGATTAAGTAGATTTGTAGGTCACCTCAAGCGAGAACTAATATCAGAACAAATCTGAAAACTCGTGAATGCGAAACTCAATCATTTTTACTTCCACTCCTCCACTACCATGAACCGTCCTCTCTCTTATTATCTTACTCATCCTCTCTTCCTTTCCTAACGAAATTGCCGCTTTGACTCAGGGGCGTAGTGCAACTCCGACTGATGGGAAACTTCCGGTTTTCCCATTCTGGATTCACAGTTTCCTAAAATCACAAGATGACAAAACCACAATCCTCCTATATACTCCTATTAATTCCGGCTCACCAGTGCAGTGGCAAATTGGCAATAACAATTATATGGGTAGCAATTTCAGATCCAAATATTTCGGTGCAAAAATGTATTAACAATTACTGTCGTAAAGGTCCAAAAGAAAAATGCTAACACCGAAGATATATCTAGCTCACTATCGTCTGACCAAGGGCATATCCAGGGGGGTGGCTTTGTGGCTCAAGTCACCCCCAAATCCTGAGAAAAAGAGAAAACTTTGACAAAATAAGCGAAAAAATGAGGAAAAAGTTAAGCCACCCCCAAATGAAATTCCTGGCTACCCCCTTGCGTCTGACTTCCACTTTCAATACTCCGTAGTTTTAATTTTTTAAACCATTCAAATAATAAAATATAATTTTCCTTCATCATTTGGAAATGATTAGCCATCGCCGCCATGCCATCACAAAATAATTCAGGCCATGCAGACATTGACACAACACAGTACACAGACACACTCACACATACATGCCCAGGACTTTGGATGACATGTAATAATTCACAATTCACAATTACAATGCATTCCCATATCATACTAATCCAACCTTATTTCTTATTTATTATTGTTCGATCTCGTTTATTTATTAATCATTTAATTTTTTGATGCAAAATTCTTCACGCTGTATTTTGTATACGTAATGCGTGCTACACACATTTAAAAACATTTATTTACTCGTCAACTTTTAAAAGAAATCTTTCAGTATAATCTATTTCTATGAAAACTTAAGCTACACTTTCGGGTTTTCGATTTTAAAAGTTATTAAAGTTCCTGGTGCCTGGGTAGACAACAACGATTAAAATTGTTTTTTTTAAATAGCTGAATGATTTTGGTTTCATTTCTAATTACAAATATTTTTGTTTTACAATTTGAAAACATTGCCTGGTCACAATTCACAATCTCTATCAGTAATGGATAACCTTGTGACGACGGTTACGCTCCTTATCCTTTTCTGCTGCTTTGCTCTACCATAATTATATCCATAAACGCTTATTGCTTACATCCATGGATGTCTATTTCATGTTATTATTTGCTTACGCTGTTATCAGTCATTAGCAGCATTAGTGGAATAAAGCACGAGAGCACGACTCAGCTCGGGAAAATAATTGCAATTTCGGCAAATTCCTTTGTAATTGTAAATTATAGCTCCAAAACTTCTACACTACAGTGTGCACTGTGCAGTGGCAAGTGGCAACAAGTAATTTTCCACTTTACACGGGATAAACAATTAGATAGGTATTATGTATGATTATCATGTATGGCACAAGTACAACAGTGGAGTATGCGTGTGTTGTGTCAAGTTTAATGGATCTTTACTTCGCGTGATCATCCGCATCGTTTATGAATAATTTTGCGCATCAGAAGTAAATGCAGTATATACCTGAATAAATAGTTCATTTGTTCACTGCTATATGTACGCTGTGCACATGCCATAGAATAAAAAAAATGAAACCTTTTGCTGTCGGCAAGAAAAGTCAAGTATTTTTTCAAAGCATTTCTTCGCAATATAGTATGTAATAATTTAATAATAAAAATTGTACTGATGTGGGGCGAAAACAATGCTGTGTGGTGTAGGATTCTATTATAAAATCTGTCGTCAACGCCCTTTCTAATTAATCCTATAAGTGGAAAACATATCATTAAGAGCCATGAGTAGGCCTGTATGGGAAGTTTGAAATTTTGCCATTTACATAGGAATTTGACCTTTTTTCAAATCG
>JABASI010005530.1:0-12173 GCA_019776505.1 Tomocerus nigrus
GGGGGGGGGGCAGGTTCTTTGGAAGTGGAAAAGGAGCTACCTCATGCCATAGTATACCTACCTATAATACGTAAGCACATCATCTTTTATCCAAACTGAATCAGAATAAGATCAAAGATCACAAAAGGGTAATTTGATCATGAACCCTTTTGACTTCAGCGAATTTCTTCATAAGTATTTATTTTATCAGCGTCAGCGTCTCCACTCCCCTCTCCGTACATCTTTGTCTACATTCTACATGCATATCGCTTGTTCCCTGAATATCTCGCAACCACTACTTTGTGAAATATTATATGCTAAAACTTCTATACATATAAATAACAATCATGAATGCATGAGTATTGATTTTGGAAGAATTCTGACTGCATATTGCGTAGCATTTTTAATACAACATTTTTCGAAGTGTACTGCGTGTAGTTACTGAAGTATAGTTAGGAAGTATAGGAGTGAAGGAAGGAGGTGAAGGAAGGAGGATACCTGCCTCTGCATACTGGTGTATCAACACTGCACTGAGACGCGTCTCAAGACTCAATTATTGAAATTAGTCAAAATGGGATTGAATTCAGAGCTTGTGATTTTGCTGGATCTTTGGTGAAACGCCCTTATGTTCATTCCCTCGCTCCCCGCAGAATTCAGTCAAAATCATTAAAAAATCGTGAAAATACGCATATTATTATAATATATTATTGTATATTTATATCTATAGGTCCCTCCCCTATAGAACTTGGCAGTTGTATTTATTTAGCGACGTAGAAAATTTTAAACGTGCTAAATTGAAGATTTGATTATACTTACATCTTCTTTGACGATATTATATAGACAAGTCGACTGTGTTAACTGAGACCGTTAATGTAGTAGAGTCTATTATAATTTTATTACCTCAACACTCGGCACTCATACATAACGTATCGTAAGCGTATGTACTATATACTAGTAGTGGTACTCTGGTACTGTGCTGTGGTACACACATACATATACATAGCCTTATAGGTATACTTATAGTAAGGGTCTTATATAAATATAATCTGCCTTAGATGTAAAGGGTAAAGAAAAGACTATAGGACGTAATTTAAAGGTTTTTTATTTTGTATTGCATACTCCTGTGTGTGCTGGAGAGAAAAGAGAGAATGTGAAAGGGGAAAAGAGCACAAAGGAATTGCAAGAAGCTGATGAGATGATAGAAATTCTTTTATCTGCATGATCTGTGTTACTTTAGTACTTACGAGTATTATGTAATCTAATGTTCTCCTTTTCCTCAATTTATTTTAATAGATATCCTTTTTCTACTTTCACTCTCTACTTGCCGGATTGTATTGCATTGTATTTCTTTCCTTTGCCTCCTCGGCACAGCAAGAGAGTTTGACTTCACGTCAAGTCAACGAAAAGTGGATTTTCCACGAAGATCAAATAGAATTTGACTCAGCTTGCTTTCTTTTGCCCTCTTATCTCTTTAGAGGCAAATGATGTAGTTATCTTGTAAATGCTCGTGGCTGCCTCATATGTACAGATTTTATAGAGCTAAGCAGAATTGTGCTAACAATAATCATCTGTTATCTACTTGGCTAGCTTTAGCTCACCCTTTAAAAATACATCCTATTGCGCCTATGCATGTAACGTAATATTATCAGATGAAATTTTAGGCTCTCCAACTCAAGTCCCACATTTTGTTCTCAGTAATAGTAGACATGATATTAAAGTACCTACCTACATACCCCTCTAAATCATCAACCTTGTTCTTTCATCAAAATAAGTGAGCATATTGTGTGTAGGTTTAGCCATTTTTAATTCTCCAGTGTCCCATTTTGTATTAACTTTTGTAACTCGATCAGTGAATCACTTCAAAAAAATAGATTAGAGTTTTAAAAGCACTACAAAGAAATTTTCGCGTACTTTAACTGTAGCTGTACTTTCGTTGTAGTTAGTTAGTATATATCTTAGTTTTATAATACTAATATGTAATGTTAAGTATAATATTATATCCATGGTCTGTGTATTTGTAGCAAAGAAAAGTGCAAAGCAGTTTATCATGATATTATATACTTATTGCAATACAATGCGCTTTTATGAAAAATAAAATAGAACTGTAAAGAACACGTTTCAATTAGATAATCAAATAAACAATTTATTAAGATCTGTTTGTATTTGTATTACAGAACGAGAAATCTATAACTACTTCACTACAGCTTTAACAGATACAAATAATCGCTAAACGAAACAAGCGTATTTGATGATGCCCAAACTATTTTACAGTGCAAGAAACTGTTCAAGACATTAATCCACAATAAGTGAAGGAACATAATAATAATATGTAGAAATAGCAAGAATCTACAAGGTGAATACATATACGTTAACACGTTTTGAATTCATTAACATTATTTGATGCAAACAGAGGATATAATAACCTTTACAACTGAGCAATTTAGAAAAATTTGTTTCTGTATAGAAGAAAGTTCATGCTAATCACAATCACGATTTATCATATTGATACAATTTAGTTCAGTAGGATTGGTTGGTACCGTAATCATGAGTGAAATTCGTCTTATACGTCTACCAGTAAATATAAATTGCACAATTTTATTTGTATACGACGTTTGCTGTAAAATAATTGTTTTCATTGTACCTTAACAAAATAACTTTGGACCAAATAATGTAAAACTTTGACAATTTTAGCTGTTTGGTCGGGTGGGCTAAGATAAGGAGTGATAATTACATACACTGAGACGTTTTCAACGAAGATATTAAACTTCATTGAATAGTAAATAAACCATAATAGTAGTAGTTTTGATTGACGTTCTTTTCTGATTAGAGCAGAGGTTGATTGACTTCACTTTACTGGCTTCCGTCAGTGTTGTTCCGACGTCGAGTTTGCTAAATCAACCAAAAAAGAATAAAAATTATAATGTGAAAAAGGAATAGATTACGAATTGTACCTATAAATAATTGTTTAGAAATAGAACAAAATAAAATAATCAAAATACCTCGACAAGTTTGCGATATTCAATCAAAGCAGCATGAGCTCTGGATTTCTCTTGTTCCAATTGCGAATGTAATAACTTAACTTCATCGTTTAAGTCTGAATTCAGTTTGCTAAGCTTTTCTACTTCATTTACCAGCAACGCCTTTTCTTTAACTACATTGAAAGTTCAAAGTAATTATTGTTTATTGCTTTTGTAGCATAAATATAAATTATATGAGAGCAACACAATAATATTATTTTAAAACATCGAACATTAGCCGGTGAAAGCCAAATCACAGGATAACTATAACAAGTTGTATAGTTAACATTATTTTTTAGGCCTAGACAAAATATTACAATGTCTTACGTTGAGCATCACTGAAGACACTGCATAGTTTTTTGACACGAGATTTAACTTTATCAAGCTCATCATGAAGTTGCATTTTTTCGTCAGTCAAATTAGCGATCACGATGTCCTTCTCGTGGACTAATTGTTTTAATTCCAACTCGCCTTGAGTCAACTGCACAAGTGCAGGTTGATGCTAAAAAATTAATATATAATATAATCATTAAAAATACCTAAAATACAAAATGAAATGACGATGGAGAACCCAAGGGTCATATGGTGTATTATTTGGTGTTCCCTTACCACTTGCTGATTGCGGGACAGAAGCAGTTGCCTCTGGAAAGCAATTTGCTTCTCTCGCTCTATCTCTCTTTGAGCTTCCTCTCGAAATCTTTCCAGTACTTCTTCTGGATTTTCATTATAATTTACCGAGTAGCCATTATTTAAAGGTCCGTCAATATTGGACAGAGAATTTGACAACGAATTCCCCTGAAAACGACTTCATGTAACTATTGTTGTGCACATCGGTAAAAAACAAGTATAATATGATCATATGATTTACCTCATTTAGTTTGGCATTAAAATCAGTTAAGGAAACCGGAACAGGTTTCTTCTTTGTTTTTGTTTTCTGGGCTTCGGTTTTTATACGAGCTTGCTGTTGAAAATCAATTTTCGATTGCATCAAGGCAGCTTCCAAATCAGATTCGTATGTTCCACTGACATACTATATACCAAATCATTTCTTTAAATTCATACAAACTATATCTTTAAATAAAAATATTTACTAATTCCAATTTCCAACTACGAACAATATAAGTACAAATTAAAATAATAAATTCGCACGTCAAGATCTCGTTTTTGCCATTCCTGCCACTGAGCTTCAGAAACCCCTTCTGGTCTCTGTCTTCTAGAAGACCCATTCATGTCCCCACTGCCGTTGAAGGAGTTTAGGCTTGCAGTGGACAATTCCTGTTTAGGAGTTGAAGGGGCAGCTTTCTTTTTCTTCCCTTCAGTACCACCACCAAATGCCATGCTTTGAAGCTACAACAATAAATATTAATTAATAATCCCAACGTTTGTCTTTTATAGGCTTATATAAATTACTTAATTAATATAAATACGAAATTACAATATATTATGTACACCCTACCGCTTTTGCGTTGTCGACGGCACTTTTTCCTGATTTTTTCTTGGCCTGGCCTGCTTTCTTTGACTTCTGATCAGACTGATCAGTTTTCACTTTGTTGCCCTTCTTCTTCACCGTTTCAAACGGATCCGGTGCATCGTCAACAAGGAATGCAAACCTCGATGCATTACTTGAAAAGGACATGGCTCTGTCAATTACAATTATGAAGGACAATTAAAAATATATTCAGCACCGTATATTTATGGAAAATGAATATATCATCATATCTATGCGAGTTTCTTCTTGTGCAAACTTTTTCTTAAGGGTAATTTGGATGGGAAGAGTCCCAAGTCCCAAACAGACTTTATTAATGTTCACGTGATTGAGAAGAGTGACTTTATTTCGTGAATAAAATTGACTTTAGGAAGATCAGTCTTATTTTTGATGAGCTGTAGAATTTTCGAACAGGTTTTATTTCAAGGATTGAATTTGGGAAGTGTTTGGAACAGATTTTATTTCGGGAGTAGAATTTTGGAAAGAGTCTTAGTCTTATTATTAGGGCAATACTATATTAAGGTCGGGTGTAAGTGACTGGGAAGCATTGGACAGACTGTTTAAGGGTCATTGCATTGGATGGAAAGAGCCCTAACTTAGCAAACGTTAATAACGGTTTAAAGGGCACGTAATTGGGAAGAGTTTAGAATAGAACCGACTCGATTGAAGAAAGACATTTCCCTTGGTCGTCTTGGATTGGGAAAAGTCTTGAACTCTTGGACACTAAACTAATATTTCACTTTCAACGGCTAACGAAATAATATAAATATGTAAGTAACTACAAAGATTTAAAAGTAATTTAATTTTGAATGTTTGGTTGGAGTAGAGAAAAAACTTAGAAAATATTTGGTCGGTGCAAACGGTGCTAACGGCAAATGTTATGGTGCTAGCTAACGCCTCTGCTAATTGTTCAGGATGCCTTCGTAAGCCATGGCACTTTGATTTTTTTTAAATTGAGAGTACCTAGTTTCTGATTCTGGGCATTTTTGGAAGCTACCCCAATTGAATTTTAAAACAAATTTAAATTAGGGAAAGTGACTCTCACACGTCCTAGGTCATTGTAAATTCTGTTTTAGCTGTTTATAGAGATTCCATAGCTTTGCAGGCCAGCCAGCTTATGGGGCTTTGAGTTTTTTTAAAAATAGAAAGTACAATCAAAGCTATGGAATCTGGAATCTCTATAAAAACAGTAACAGCTAAAACAGAATTTACATGGCCTAGGACGTGTGAAAGTCACTTTCCCTTTAAATTCAATTGGGGTAGCTTCCAAAAATGCCATAATCAGAACCTTGGTACTCTCAATTAAAAAAAATCAAAGTGCCATGGCCTACGAAGGCGTCCTGAACAAGCAGAAGCGTTAGCACCGTAACATTTGCGTAACAAACAAGTTTTTTCTCTACCCCACGTCGTAAACTCCAACCGAATGTTTAAATTTTATAAACATGAAATAACTTGCATTATTGATAATTATTTCTTTGTTTTTACGCAGTACAAAGTTTCCTTTTTGATCTTCACAAACAGAAAGACAGCCGAAAATATTTAGGCCACGTACCAAAAATTCAATACTATACGAAATTTGGGGTTTGATTGACAGAGTGTCGAAGTCAGAGGTGAAGGTTTGTAGCAAATCTGCTGTGTTGACGCTGGCAGTACAGTAAGTGGTCTAATTGATCTCCAGCTGACTAGCAAACTGATTCCCAAGTGTTGAAATTCTTTCTTTGACGTTTCAATACTTACTTCTGGTGTTTGGCAACCTGAAAATTTCATAAACAGTATTAGTCATTATAGTCATTATAGTAAAAAGTAAAAAGACTTTGGAATTTAAATTGACAATTGTACATTTAAAGTTAATTATGAGATTATGACGTATAGTTATAATGTGCATGTGCATTGTGCAATGTATTATTTATTGTTTCATTATTGAGCAACCATCCAATATCCAAATGTTGAATATCAATGACCAAAATAAATGTATAGGTAATAGGTAAGCAATTAAGCATACTTTAGCATAATATTTAGACATATATTTGAATCGTTGATGAATAGATTGGTTGATGGTTTAGTTCTATATATTATTTGATATAAATAGGTATTTGTGACTGTCACTGTCATCGCTGTCTGTGTCCGTCAGCCAAGTTACGAATGACGAAATAAGTTACGAAATGAAAGTTTAGAAAGTCGTTAGTTTGGCTTCTGATTTCAGACATCAGATCTTTTTTACTGTACAGTACAGACAGTTGACACATTTGAAATTGAAACAATGACATTTATTGTTTATTAATTGGTACCTATAATAATAATATTATTATATGCAAGAATGGCCATAATACTTGCCACTTGCGCATTGCACATAATAGGAGGTAATAAATTAAATTAATAATCTAAATATGAAATAAAAAAAATACCCACCGTACCATTCAAGTAGTGTAATTTAGCATTAAAAAGAGTCAGGCGGACATCGAACAGGAGACACAAAGACGCGATAGTCAATAAAGGTAGCAGTTTAGCTGGTTGTCTGTGGAATTTAAAAGTTCTCAGTTGTTTTGTTTCTAAAATCTCGCACTTCACTATCTGCTGGTTTGCTTATTGTTTCGTATTCTACTACGTATACATACGTGTACTAAAATCCAAACCGATAATGCATTGGCCTCTGCCTGGCTGGATGGACATGTGTATAAAATGGAATGGTGAATGGTGAATTGGTGGTGATGTGATGAAGATGTAGTTATTATGTACGGTATATGTTCCATGGAATTCAAAACGGGTTGCATCGTACCCGGATCCCAAAAGGCACAATTTCCGACTATAAAACACAGACATGCAGACGACGAGACGACATGACAGCTCGACAGAAACGAAACGAATGACACTACACTGCACTCAACACAAAACGCAACAAGACCAACACAAAAGTTTTGATTATAAAATCATATCAGTTAGTATATAATTGAAGGATTCAAGAAAAGTGGAAATTCAAATTCAGACCAAACAGCAGAATGAATAGTGTTTTTTGAACCATGAGTGAGTGGTTCTAGTTGGTCATCATAAGCATAACCGGCTCAATTGTATTTAATGTCATCCATTTAGGATCAGGCAAAGCGGCAAAAGTAACGTTAATTAAAATCACACATCAAGGCTCAAAGTCAATTGTGAATAATGAAATCAAAAATGTATTCATTCAAATTGTTATCTACCTATTTCTATTATTTATCATTTTTAAATTATGCCAGCTTTCGGCAAAAAAGTTTGACCTTTTGTAGGTTTGAGTATTGGCTAAATGTCCATTGAGAATCATCCTTAAGCCGGTGTTGTGCACTTGTGCACTATGTACTATTTAACATAATTTCGTATTGTGAAGTGTGGACCGTCGGGTCACATCACATATCTTAGCATAGTATTAGGTGCGCTGCGCTACAACAAGTTCAACAGAGAAAGTGAGAAAAGGTTGAGGAAAATGAGATTATGTTGTATTGTATGTGTTGTGTAGTGTGACAGTGTGTATGTCCATGTCCGTGCTACAAGTAACTGAGACAGTACGCTACGCACATCCGATCCGACACATCGCACATTCCGTGCAGTGGTCCTTGATTTCTTCCCGTGTGACTACAAAAATGGCAAAATTGAACAATCCATCATCCATATAATCCATGCTGATACATTTTGCTCACATAATTAATTATTATTTGTAAAGGCTTTTATTGCTTTTCTGTCTGATTCTGATTCACCCTAACTATTTTCACCACTTTAGCTTTAGCCTAATCATATCTTCCACAATCCGTTTCTATTAATTTCCAAGTCCACATATTCCACTCGAGACTCGACACACACAGCCAACAGCAAAACTTTCCAATTCATGGAATACTTTGTTTATAATTCGCTTCGATAATTTAATTTAGATGCGGGATAGGATATCGGACAGAAAACCTTGTACTTTATGTTTAATTGAAATTGAAACATAATGAATCGTACAATAGAAACCGCAACGAAATATTTTACAAATATTTTGTTAATTCAACAGAATCATCGGAAATATATTAGTTCGAATTTTTTAAATCACAAAAGTCATCCAATATTTTGGAGAAAGCTTGAATGTCCCAATTGGAGTAAGTCGTATTATTTTTAACTGTATATTACGTAATTATAGTATAGTACTTACGAAAAATAAACAATAAACCTAGATTTCGAGGTCGTCTTTCTATAAGAATCTTATCTCCTTTCTAATGTCTAACTAACATCCTAAGAACTACCAACTATAATATGTGTACAGATGACAGAGAGCGACGCACCAATATTTTTCCACTGCATTGAACTTTCACTTTTCTTTCTCTGTAGACTGTTGTGTATGTGTAGTGAAAGTTACTAATGAGAATGACTAATGAGGAATGAAACTAATGACTAATATTAATTATCGATTCTTTTTTAGTGCCGCTCTCAGTCTCTGATTTTTTATTACATACATATTATGTACTTTGTTTAATGCTTATCAGTATCGTACGTAATCGTATTTTTATTGTATATGTATATTTAAGATAACTACATTTAACTCGTATAGTATAGCTATATATGGGAAATAAGCTGAGGTTGACTAAAAACATTGCTAAAAATCTCAAAATCAAACGGTACGATCAACTATAGGGTGCTGTTTATTATTAGTTTAGTCATGTTTAGGTATCTACCTATATGTATTAATACATAATTGCCGTATCTTTATTTGTAATTTAGGTCAGACTCGACGAAATGCTGGTCACAGTAAGTGGGCTAACATTAAGCACGTGAAAAGTCTAAAAGATGGACAGAAAGCGAAAGAACTTTCGAAAGTAAGCAATATGATGCGGGTAGCAATTAAAGGTAATAGTGCAAGGTATCCAATAATGAATGACACAATAGACTTGCAATTTTAACTTTTCATAACTTCCAAACAGATTGAGATATTTCGAAGATGGTGCATAGGTAAGTTCCCAATTTGACTGAAGTAAGCAAAGTAAGAAGGATTTTATTGCAAGATGTATTTGACTGTGTTACCTTTACAATCATAATTTGCAATAATTAATTTATGTATATATACATATGCACTCAACACTCAAACTCCCCCTAGTTAACCGTATCTCCCCCTCATTACACTCATTATATAGTGACCACCTGCGTCGCTTCGCATCCGCATCAGACACCACTCGGTTAATTTGACTGAAATAATTTCCATCCTTTTCCTCATTCCATAAGCTTAATCCAGTAAAAGATATGAGAGCAATAATTTTTTGCCTATTTTAGTACCTAGTCCCAAATTAGTAATTTAAGTATAGTTTCAAATGCACCATACTTGGGGGAACGGGAACCTCTTTGAAATATCTCAATCCGTTTGGAAGTTAATTCCAAGTTGAAATGTGGATCATTCATTTGTGGGTTACATGTATTTTAAATAAGCTGCGTATTTTTTAATGAAATGTAAGCGACATTTTAAAAGAAAATTACATAATTTAATATAAGAAATAAAAAGTATTTGAGTGGTTCTATTTTTTTATATTATATTAGAAGGGGGCAGTGGAGATCCAAAACTAAACTCACGGCTAGCCCAAGTAATCGAGCAAGCGAGGGACCTTAAACTGCCAATGGCTACCATTGAAAGAGTGCTACAAAGTACCCAGGTAAATATAATTACTTGTATATATAGATAATCTCTTATTTTATGTATGTACGTTGCTTTGAATTACTTTTAGACCAAGAGAAAGATGTAAATATTGATATACTCATGAATGTATTCTACCTTTGTATCTATAAAGCCAGCGAAAGATGTAAAAAGTGGTGTGATTTCGGTGAAAGGCCCAGGCGGTTGTGTATTAATCGTGGATATAAGCACATCTTCACTGAACAGAACAAAGCAAGAAATAAATACAATACTTAGAAAAAGCAAGTACGTAATTAAGAAGTCAATTTGTCCATTATCCATCTAATATTATTTTTATGCATAATAATAATAATATCTATTCATGTTTCAATAACACTGATTAGGGGGATGGTTTGTACGGATGCCACTGCTTTCTTTTACGTTCAAAAGGGTGTTATACGTTGTACAGCAGTCAACAACGAGTTAGCATCACCAGAAAATCTAGAAAAAGCTGTAGACGATGGAATCGAAGCTGGCGCTGAAGAAGTTACTTTTGAAGACAATCTGGAGTATGGAAAACTGTTTGAATTTATTACTGAACCTGAGCCAAGTAGCTTTTTCAGAGTTAAACAGACATTAGAGAAAATGAACTACACAGTAGGCTATAGCGACGTTGAATATCTGCCCGTTCAGAAAGTTGAACTCAGTGAAACTGATCTTTACGACGCCAGTGTGTTATGTGATAGATTGGAAGGACATCCAGAGGTTGTCAGAGTTTATGATAACATAGCGTAGTGTAAATAATGTAAATACATAAATGATGGTCAAACTGTAAAAATTTCTGAAGAATAAATTATAAGTGAATTTTCAGTGAATATGATGTCAGAGTATGATTTCAGTGGAGTCTCTTTACAGAGGAGTCTCTCTCTTTACATTATTATCATACTTTTCATATTGTCGCGATAAAGCAAGATGTTCAATTCTCCTGGCTCCTGACAACTATTACAATCAACTTTTGGCATCGACTGTTTGTATAAATTATAATGGAAAGTACTAAAATTATTGCAATTTATCAATAAAAAATCAATTTATTTTACAGTTTATGCGAAGAAGGGGGCACCAAGTGCCAAGTAAGGCGTTGGTCTTAAAAAGGGATCAAAAGTTTAACTTTAAGGTCCTCCCGGGGCCAAACCAGAGGCTCCACATTTTATAAGAAGATTGGTCATTTATTAGACTTACAACTTTTACACACTCAATCCACATGGCCGCCTTACTTGGTGCCCCCCCCCTTTGCATTTTTTCGAAAATTCCATTTTTCGGTGACAGGGAAACCATGGGTATAACCAAGGAGAGTCTAGTTGTCTAGGCATTGTGGTTTGTTTTCCGGAGAACCAGGTAGTGAATTTTCTGAATAGATTTCTGAAGATCTATAGGGAGTTTTTGAAGAAAAGTTTTCCTGTCAAATGGGTTGATTATTGGTATCCTACCTGGGAACAGAACCCCCAACTAATCCATTAATCATGGAATTGGAAACACATTGAATTAGGCTAAATAGTCTTGAAGAGTATAGCAACGGGGTAGGGGGAAACATCATTTTATTATGATATCTGCCAAACAATTTTGGTAGCCAATTTGACTCAGAATACTGCTAAAATAACTGAAATATTCGTAGCAGCCACAATTTACACACTTTCATCAATTTATTACCCAATCTAGAGCAACATTTACATTACGTGTCATCACTAGCGTTCTAGGTAGCAGACTCCTTCATCAT
Organism: Tomocerus nigrus; assembly: GCA_019776505.1. Lineage (NCBI taxonomy): Eukaryota > Metazoa > Arthropoda > Collembola > Entomobryomorpha > Tomoceridae > Tomocerus > Tomocerus nigrus. The sequence continues at coordinate 11,859 of JABASI010005530.1, forward strand.
TCAACAATCATAATCAAATATAGATAATAATAAGCACAGCAAGATCAACTAAAACGAATATTCATGGTAACAGGGTAGTTGGGGCAAATCTGTGAAATTTTGGCCCTTTAGATCTTCAGAAATCTATTCCGAAAATTCTCTACCTGGACCCAAGGCGTTTCCATAGGGAGATTCTGAGGGGTGAAATACAGGTGCTGAAATATGAATGTTTGCTAGTGTAAAACGAAAGGAGAAGTTACGGGACAGTCCCTTGAATGTCCCGTGCTTGTTCCTTGCTTGGGAGGAACACGTAACCAAGTTACTTCACTTTTCCTG
>JABASI010005531.1:0-12173 GCA_019776505.1 Tomocerus nigrus
AATGAATGATGAAAGTGAACTGCTACTCAACATATAATGGATTGGATCCATGAATTCGTATTAAATTCCCCTAAGAGGTAGATTAGATTCCCTGAGCTACTTATTGTGCTGCTAAGTAGCAATGTGGTCTTATTTCGTTTCTGTGCTAAGCAAACTGTACATATAGGGGTACATTACATTATTATAAAAATGTAGTAAATATATCCATTAACAAATGTAACCTAGATAGAAAAATGTATTTTTGGTCCTTTCTTTCTGGAACTGTGTTAAAAGGAAAGCTGGGACATACTATACGTATACTATAGGAATTTAATTGTATATGAAATGTTATAATATGCCAAGTATTATTTACTGTGCGTTTCAGTCCAAAGTGAAGTCCATGAAATCAGAGTCACTCCTTGTGCGGAAGCTGACACTGGGGAGCCTTGCAGACTACAAAGAGGGACCAATGCAACACTGGAAGTAGATTTTACACCAAGTAAGTTAATTACAACACTTTAACTGATAATTTGATCCCTACATAAGATTTTCTGTAGTATTTAATTGGCCTTTGACTGAAAATTATCCTCATAGAGAGAAACGGTGGCCGACGAACGAAAAATTCCATGTATTGGATGTCCTCAGTTGATCTTCCATTTAGACAATTGAAGCCAAATGCTTGCGGGGTAGCTGTTCAGTGCCCCTTGAGAGCCAACAACAGAACTACATACAGTGCAACTGTTTCTTTGGGAAGAAATCTCCCAGTGGTAAGTTTTATATGAAAAGCTCCATCCAAGGGATTATAAGAAGCCATAATTTTGAGCCTTTTCTTATGGTTTTACTTAGGGAACCTACCCAATCAAACTGAAGTTGCACGAAGGAACCAAGAACTTCTTCTGCGTAACATTCTCCATTAAATTGGAAGATGCTCCAGTAGATATTTCTTAAGTGAGTTCAAGAACCATTATTGATGCTACCTAAGCTAACTGCACATACCAACCACGCAATAATAAGCTTTCATTTTCATTTTAATGCTAACAAAGCAAAGAGAGGCATCTTTTCCAAGTTTGTGTCTCCCATTTCTATTACATATCCCTAAATTAATATAAATTATAGATACGCTCAAAAAATATTTACGTTTTGTATTGCTTCAACTTTTCCTCTATTCACACCAATAATTATTGATAATCAAAACATGCACTTTGAATGGGGAAATGTTTCCAGTGCAATTGCTCACATTTAATCAATATAATATACGTATAGTACAATATACATACAAATACTAGTTACTCTAGTTCGGACTAGGTACATCGTACATCTAATTTTATTACACCCGTGCATTGCGAACTATTTTCAACAGGAAATCACTTTGTATTTACAGGATAAAATTTCCATTTCTTCATTGCTGATTTATCAAAATCGACATTATTGTCCATATTGTACCTTTACATCACATTAATTTCATATTGTGTACCTAATTAGAAATGTCTAAACTGTTTGAATAAATTGAACATTTGAATAAGTAATTATTAACTTCATAAAATCGGCTACGGACACGGACTGTACGGACTTAATGGTAACTGTAGCTCACATTGTCACTTAATGCATACTTAACAACAACAACAACAACAATACTTTATAGTCTGTAAGTGTATGAAAACGTCAACTTTAGGAACTTTTACTAAATACTATTTTTCTAATTTCTAACGTGCATAAAAACATGCATTGATAATGTTATTGATTATTATAAGCTGAGTGGTAATAATACTTAGTGGTAAAAATCACAATTCACGATGAAAATTTTTGAAATTGTTTGCAATCCTGCGGTATTATAGCTAAAACCAGTAAAAGTAGCATGCGTAATACGAATGAAGATGAAACATACTATTCTATAACATTATTGCAATTCATTTAAATGTTTTTACGCTTCAAATTTTACATCACAATTAGGCAAGTATCAGCAAGCAAGCAACTTAGATAACTTAGTGTGGTATAGCAAAAAGAATGGCGCGTCGTAAGTTACAGCAATAATAAAGTAGGTAGTTATACCTATATTTGAAGCATGATTTATAGCAATAAAACTTTTAACACGACTTCTGTGTAATTATAGTCCATGGTGGGAATCGTAATTACGCAGTAGTTACATCTAGGTGAACACAAATCGCGAAAGTAATTAATTAAACCCTGTAATACTTTAGTGGTTAATAATATTCTCGATCATAAATTCTTTGAACATTAACAAACGAAAGTGTTAATAGGTATATAGTGCAACAATAGCTACTTAAGCGATGTGAATTTCAATTGTAGTATACTAGTATTTGTAAAACTTATGATTCATTTGAGAGGTTAGCATTTTGAATAATTTGCTTGAATGCCATTGTTCGTTTAAAAGCACATGAAAAATTAGCACGAGTACAGCTGCAACTATTAATGCTGAAGCTTCATAAAGTATAGGTGCCAATAAAAACGAAATAAAATTGTACATTTGGTAATTAAGGGCGGGGTAAGTTTCTTAAGGATATTGCTCTGCATCATTCTCACTGAAATAAATCGATTAAATACGAAAGAATGGATTACATTAAGGAATTTTCTGTGTGAGAAAGTATTACATAACGTAATAAAGCTGTCAAGAACATGACAAAGTATTGGATAAATAAGGAAGAGTCATTTGACCGTGATATATTTCCAAACTTGAGAAAGCCAAGACTCAGTGGGAAACGAGGGTGCATTGAGGCACATCGATTGCTGCTTCGGTGTCTCATTGTCAGTGAGACCAAGACGAAAAGATTTTAGCCAACTCGAGTTTCGTTGATTGTCTTTGGGCTGAGATTGCAAGAGCGACGATGAAATCACGGAAGTATGAAAATTGTCACTCACAGTCGCAGTAGATGTTGAAAATGGTTTTACATCATGATAAGACATTGGCACATTATTCCACCAGCTGTCAATATCACTGTAAAACTTGCTATTTTCTAATTTCACCTTTCCCGCCCACAAATTATTCAGTTTATTAATTTTCATACAGAGAGAACACCAGCCGCCACCGTTTTCAACTCTGTAAATTTTCTTCCAAGAAAAATACTTGAGATATTCTTCCGGATGTTTATCTAAGTAGAAGAGGTAGTTCGCTAATTCTTTAGCACTGGAAAAATCCAATGCATTGATGAAAGAGCCAAAGGGGGCTATTTGAGAATAATTTGCTCCTCCGTACACAACAGGAACAATATCGTATCGAAGGATGTCATAAAACTTTTCCGTTATGTAGTCTACGCATAATGAGTTCTCAAATGATAAATAGAATTTGTAGAGCTTCCCCAAAAATGGAAAACACTCAAGCGAAGAGTTTCCGGGACAAACCAACATCCCGCATTTTCCGTATATATCAATTGGCAGATACTCTTGCAGTTCATACACAAAACCTTCACGATTACTAAATGTCGTACAATGTGACACAACCCAAGCGACAAGTTTTGGTTTATTAATCAATCGTTGTGTGAACTCACTCCACTTAATTGAAAATGAGGTAAAGGAACTTGACGAACTTTTGCTACCACTTTGTCTGCCAGGATGACTTTTATGGTACATTTGATTTTCTTTGAACAGTTCATCATCACCGTTATTGTTTGCATTTGAAATCAAATTATTACTATTTATAGAACTATTATTGCCAGAAAGCTCTATTCCTATTAGTTTATTGCTTTTGTGATATTTTTCCGTTGATATTTTGTTAATTGGTTCAATACGAATAAAACGTCCGTAAGGATGATACACATCCGAGTCTCGTCGATACGTCATCGTCCAATTGAACACATTCGCAAAATTCTTCAGATCTAAATAAGTATGTTTCGGTGATTCTTGATTTAAAAAATATCCAAACCTGAGACGGAGGATGATAATCAGGAATCACGTTTTCTGCATTATATCTGCAATTAATAAAGTAATTAGTAGAAAACAAAATGACAATGACTTACTATGCTATTTTGCGTCTCATTGCTCAATTTTATCATCAATTATACAAGTAATAAATAATGATTAATTAATATTAATGATTAATATACGTCTTTATTTGTTTTCAGGAGCAATCTATGATAATCAAATCATATATAGTTTTAATAGCCTTCCACAGATGAGAGTTTATGTTACCTAAGTACATTAAACTTTATCTTTACTACCTTCTCATTAAGATTACTAATCTGACTACCATACTACTCGTATTTACTCCTATATAATCTCTAGAGCACTGAACATCTTTGAATCTCTTATTGTAATTATGTACTTATACAGTATAAGCAAATGAGATACTATAAAGTTGTATTTAGCTAGCATTTTTACTGAACTCAATAAAGCTCAAGTTTTTGTATTAGTTAATTTATCGACTAATGAACTAATGTCAATCGAACTTAAAGAAGCTTCCGTAAAGTTCCCTTCTAATTTAGCTAGCATTTGTACTGAACTCAATAAAGCTCAAGTTTTTGTATTAGTTAATTTATCGACTAATGAACTAATGTCAATCGAACTTAAAGAAGCTTCCGTAAAGTTCCCTTCTATTTTATTGCTCATGTCATAAGCTAACAATGGTCACAATGTTCATATTTAAATGCAAAGTAGAACGGATTTATTGTAATCAGTTTTGTTGCTAGTAATTTATGTTTAGGTACTTGTATAATATGCACAGGTGTGTATTTTCAACTTAATTACTAAATAGACCATCACGCACACACCGATACCTATCTAAGAACAAAAGCTAAAGAACTTAAGAATCCCCCTCATTAAAGCATACTTTTACTTAGATAATATTATTATTATCATATCCTTCTATATTTATCCTTAAGGGAACTCTTTGCGCCATATCAATGTTTTGCCACTACAAAATGAAACTTTCAAACTTTAAAAGCATCGTAACCCAGACATGTCAAATATAAATCATTAAATACGTGCGCATAGTGTTGCACATTGACTGGCTGTAAGCTCTCATGTACCTGCCGTGATGTGATTTTGTGCGAATTTATTATCCTACGTAGAAGTGAATGACTTTCAGTTTACATATAATAAGCACTCAATAGTTAGTGGCTACCTTATTAGTTTGCCTGTCTCACAAATTCAAAACGCACCGCAACGCGAAGTATAAATGCGTAATCTACACGAGGATCTCTACTACTTATACATAGTCATAAATAGAAATGAAACAATAACCTAAATCCGGTTGTTGTGATCCTCTTTTAATAATCTCTGTATACAGATATTTACATATAGAGGTGAAAGATCATTGAACTTACTACTATATAGGTAAAGGAAATATTATATGTATAACTCCGGATTTGAGAAAAACTCCAAACAGAGTTTCAAGATGTGGCCAATTAGGTTTTAATTTAGTTTTCAGTCCAGAAAACCCATATCTATACATATCCTTAGACTGGTTTGGTTATTATTTCATTCCCACGAAAGCCATAACTGACGCTTTTGTCCAATAAAATGAAAAGGCATTCGGTAACTTAAAAAACTGAAAATTATATATACATATTGGCATTTTTCTGGAGACTAAATGCTTATCAATAATATTTATCATAATCATAATGTGGTATGCAGTATGCAAATAAATAATTGGGTATCTCGAGGTCAGAATAAGTAATCGCGTGGAATTAACTCATTACTCAATGACCCCTTATACCCGACTAATGCTTACACACACGCACGATAAAAGAGCATCACTACGTATATACATTCAAATTTTAGGTAATAAGAACATGTTTTTACGGATCAATACTCCAAAGAAAAGCTTGGTCATCGATATTTATGTAAGTATGCAATACAGCAATGCAATAATACAACATGAATTGTAATAGGCAAAGGCACCACTTCTGCTCTGCGTGAGACTGGTGAATATTGAACATTACACATTGAACATTCTGAAAATTATAAAAGTACATTCTAATTTTAAAATTATGTCCTTGCTCATAGTGAATAATAGTACTAGCAGCTACATATCATAGTATACCAGTAAAAGACAACAAAATGACATTTGAGAAATAGTTATAAATGAGTTTAAAAGTAAATTATTGCTGCTTTAAATATTCTCATGTTGAGTACAAGACTCGTTTCCCACAATCATGTTTGTATTTTACATGAATTTTATACGTACTAGTCTAGTTAATTATAAATTCTATCTAGCTCAACATTTAAACTTCTCTCAAACTTATAATAATAATATAAGGAAGTTTGAAACCTACATTAACAATGCTTAAAGAAGTTGCCACATTTTAATGGATAATCAGTAATCCCATTAATCAGGCTCTTACAAAATGAAATGGTAGGTGATCAAACTCAATTAGGTATAGCCAATTTCTATTTTCCGGTAACTCTCCTCTGTGAACGATTATAAGTGTACTGACATAAGAAGTGCATAGGAAATGCCATTAAAAATCACTTTCTTTATGCCCACTATTCAAATTATATAAAACAATAGTATCCGCTCAATTCAATGTTGCAGCGAATGATCCCTTCATTGTGCATAATGTGTATCAGTGTATCTTATCTCGACGCTGAATTATGCCTGTTTGCCAGACTTACTTATTCAAACGATGTAAGTCCAACTTGATACAAAAACTAGCTAGTAACTTTTCTATAAAAATGTTGTTTTAGGGTTTCATTTTTATACATGCACTAATATTGGCGTGGTACTAAAATGTCAATAGTTTTCTATAATATGATATGCATAACTGTCAATCTTCAAATTTAATTATGTATGAAAGAGTATGAATTACTATCTGCATGAATCACATACAGAGATAGTATTTAATCGCAAAATGTAATATTATAAAAGAATATGATTGTTACTTTATTCATTACTTGAGAAACATACCTATTTATATCCCTGGCATGAAATATCACTCCATCACTAAGACCGAACAGTTTTTTGTCAAATGTCAATTGACACTTGACAGGGCAGTTGCGGAATGTTTCTTGGTCAATATGTAAGGCCTCAAAGTTGTAATCACCGTAGTAGCTCGTCCAAAATAGAATTTTTGCCAAGTTCAACCCTTGTCTTTTATCAAATAAATGAACATCTTCGCCGAACTTTGGAGAACTTCCTTGTGAATTGTTTCCGAAGTTTGGGAATGCATTTCCATTATAAATAGCGAATATGATACATCCGCAGAGAACATTGAGGATGATGAAGTAATCTCGCAGTTTTTGCTTAACTCCTTTTTTCATCTTTCTCGGAATTGATTATTAATCTGTTTAAGAAAGGAACGTGGACTTTTCTGCAAATCTATTTTAGAAATAATTCAGCTAAACTCTGTTTCAACACAACGGGGCAGAGGAGTATTTCTCAATCGGCCCATTCCAAGTAATTTAGTCATCCTCATCATGGATCTGAAATAAAAAAGAACAATTAAATTTCCTCTGCACATTTTACCGATTGTCTTTTCAATCAATCTTTGGATTTATTACTCAAGAAAAAAATGTGAAATATTTGTTTATAATGGTTTATGGATGTGTAGTGTATGCAAGCATTTTACAAATAACTACAAAAATGTTTTATCTGAACCTAGTAGACACAGTCGCTTTATCTAGCCTTACTAATCTACTTCGATGATCTGAACACAATATTTTGAGTTTACCAATAAACCAAAACAGCTTAATGACTGTTTCAAAAGAGAAGCCTTCGATTTTCAACTCATGTTTACGAAAGAATCTTAAATGTACACAAGAATTAAGAATAGTGTGGGTGTGGATGTGATACGGAACGTTTTTCCCAATCGCATCAGTGCTGTTCAGAATGCTTGATGATAATCATAATATTGTTGAGATGGAATTTCATTGTGAATGTTTATAAAGTAGTAATATAAAATATAAGCAGTAACTACAAATAATTCTATTAAAAACACGTAGGAAGTCATTGCGTTGCATATATGCAGTGCAATTTATGCTCTAATCATTTCATACGTGATAAAAATGAACGTAAAATGTCATGCACAGGAAGAGTTTTAACCGAATGTAATGGTACGTATTCATCAGATGGAAAATCTAGATGAATAAAATTCGAATATCAGCTTAAATAATTATAATGCGAGTGACAGCGGGGACACATACAGGATGTGGAATAATGTGAATGTATAAGTACATATATAATTAAGTGCAGACTCTGCAAACCCTGTTGTGAGGATTAAGCATTGTAGCCGTAAAAATGACTTGCCTCAGTCTGAAGTCTCCTGATGAGTATAGCACACACATGCAAATGTATCTTAAATGTCAAAAGTGCTATCGTGGTTTATATGTAGGCACGAACAAAGTCGTCATTACAATGTAAAACCACTTCCACACTCAGTAAAGCACTTACTACGTATTGTTTGCCCAAGTCAAAGTTAAGGTTCTGAGAAAGAACGTCCTGTAAATCTATTGGATATGTGATAATGACTTATCATTTGGAACTTTATTGCTTTTTCACTTACACTGAACTTGTTAACTATTGCGTCTTACGTAACGTTCACTTCTGGAAGAAACATTTCAAAGCAATGAATTAAAGACAAAGATATTCGAAAATTAGTAGTTTATCAATTTTCTTCAACTGGAATGGTGTAGAAACTTAAGGATAATAATTTTGTAAAGGGACCGTGAGAAGTAAAGCACTTACTACGTATTGTTTGCCCAAGTCAAAGTTAAGGTTCTGAGAAAGAACGTCCTGTAAATCTATTGGATATGTGATAATGACTTATCATTCGGAACTTTATTGCTTTTTCACTTACACTAAACTTGTTAGCACTATTGCATTGCGTCTTACGTAACGTTCACTTCTGGAAGAAATATTTCAAAACAATGAATAGACTATGATATTCGAAAATTAGTAGTTTATCAATTTTCTTCAACTGGAATGGTGTAGAAACTTAAGGATAATAATTTTGTAAAGGGACCGTGAGCTAGAAAGATTAGCTAAGCCACTACTGACCGACAGAGGAGTTGAGTAGACAATGGAAAATGAAGTAGAGAGGAAATAGAGCCGAATTCTTATTCATGGTTCACATAACATCACATCTCATCATTTTCCCCATAAAGTCAGAGGAGAAGCAAACGGATAGCTTTTCAACTCATCCTAATTCGTGGTCGTAATCACACAGTCAAACTTCGTCTTTCCTGTGCACATGTTTGTACATACCTACCTTGGTACTATTATTCTACATCCCTATAGCTATAGCTAGACATACAAAACGCATATCTATCTAGCAGTAATAAATGTAGTACAAGAATAAGAACGCGTTGCTAATGCTAGTCTTTCCGTGAGTATCATATCATGCCTGACGACATGGTTCATGAAGTGAATAGCAAAGAAGATTGTTTTTTCCAACTGTTGTGTGCTAAAGGTAAAGTCAAAGTCAGGTAAGCACACACACCTACACAAAATAACACATTAAACAAAACATAGTCAGAGCTTAGTAAGCAAAGCTCGTGAATTTACAGTCTTCTTGCCTGAGTAGGTAGCAAGGTGTACTCTACAGTTCGGTGGTTTAGTTAATAAATATTTTACCCTTATATTATATGCTATATTATACTCTCCTGTTTTAGATAGCACGTTTTCTTTGTACTAGGAACAACACGTCATAAATTTAAGACTCACCTCTGCACTCAACAGAATCTAAGAGACCTTAAGAGTTACAAAGGTTTACTGAATCACCATTTAGATGGTAACTGGCATATCATTAAAATTACACTGTTGCGTCATCTTATATTATGGCTTCGCAGCAATGTCTTTTCACTTGCTCATGCTAATGAAATTGTTTCTTACGTATAACTCGGGAACTCGGTATGCTAAACTACTTTGCTATACTGCATATAATTTCCAGAATTATTTTTGCCTACAGCTCAACCATCAGTCAGACATGAAAACTATCTAATTTCCTCATGGAGAACCCATGAGAAACTTCATATTAAAATTTTTCCAATCTTCTTTTCCTAGCGGTTTTCCACTAACCACCGTACCGAGCCTACCAACAAGGTGTGCTGTTAGAAAAACAGTATGTTCGTTGATCAAAATGTGTAATTTAATATGTATAGTAGAATAAACTAAATCAAAATTCGTAGCGTTGCAAATTTTCAGGGATTTATTCCTGATTTTAACATTAAAATGCATTACGTACTTCTCATCCTCATAAATCGATTAATCTAATATCATAATCATAATGTATGCAGGCCGCTATAATAATTGACTAGTATTTATTTACATTTTTTAAATTGTAGCTACTCTATTAACCCAGATGTGATTTAGATGCAAAACAGCTGCGCAAATAAAGCAAATAGAATTCTAACCACTTTGCCCAATTTTGACACATTTCGGGCCATTTTACAATTAGTAGGTACGAAATGTGTCGCTAAGATAAAAATTTCGTTGACCTATTCCACTCTGCATCACCTGCAAGAATTTTAATGGCTTACCAACTCAGTAACTAGTAGTGCATTACTCTGATTGGATACAATTTCAGGTTCTCTTATAGGGCTTAGTTAAAATTAGTTTCTGCTATAATTGAAGTTAATGCGCCTATACCTGTTTGGCTTCCTTTGCTTACCATATTTCTTCGAGGATTCAATAAGTCATCTTTATAAAGCTTTTGTACATTAGTGCTTGAATGTAATACAGTAACACCCATAAGGCTTCACCGCAACCTAATACCGCTTAGCGCTTGCAGATGTACATCATCATCAACTATCACGAATAAGATTGCCGTGCTGTCCTGCTATTTGAGTAATCTGAGTGCCCTGTATACTTGTATTGACAATAAACATAATTATGTTACATTCGTTCATGTCTCACGTTGCATCAATGCTCTATTATCTTGCTAGCCCTCATTAAAAAAATTCTGCTGCCCAGTGTCTTTGAATACATGAATAACATTTATTCAAGTCAACTGCCTAAACTCAGAGGTAATTATGCAATTACAGCAAATAATTTTTGCTGGGTAGAATTTATGTCTCCTTAGAATAACTAATCTGCTGATGTCAGTAATAAATAATTCTTTGTATATCTTAGGGTAACTTTTTCGAAAATGAGACGGTAATTAATAGTGCTTGAAAAACTATGTATTGTTAATACTACTGTTTACTAATGCAAATATTTATCAAAATCAACTCTTCCTATACGTAACATATACTCTGTGCATGTGCATGTGTGAAAATAAATGTAAATATATATAACTAGAACATATTTACAACAAAAGGACAATGGTTCTATTTAGCTAGTTAAACAGCTCAGATTAGATAGGGCCATTCTTTACATTCGCACTGCTTCAATATAATTGCATAAAGTCCTTGCATTGTCAATATAAGTATTATTTCTGCATTTTTATGCTTCGTGTCTATGCTCATCCTCTGTCTGTGGTACAGCTTCAAAGAAATAATTATTTCCTATTGGACAGAGTAGGCGTCTATGATAACCTTTCACAATCTGTCTCGTTTTATTTTTAGTAAACGTCTAGTTTATCATGTAAGCTCAAACCTGCGTACATGCAAGCTTAGATATTTCCTCGATGCTCAGAAAGTTAGAGAATGAATCTTGGTCGAGTGAACAGCATTTATTTGTTTATTAGTGCCAGCAACAGCGGAAACAAGCCTATAATACACAGCACTACATGAAAAAAGTGTATTACAGATATGAACAAAGCCCACACAGGAACAAGAGTCTGTGTTATTGTAGTGCTACTACAATTGTTGAACAATATGCTCATATTCTTACACACACAACAGTAAAAGCGTTGCAGTGTTGCTTCGTAAGGCAATGTATATGATGTGCATACCTGTAGTAATTGGGAACATGTGTACTGCTTTGTAAGTTTAAGTAAATAATGGGGAAACTTTTTGCCATAAAAGTTTACTACGTTTGTTCATATTGAGAGTTTGAGAGTTCAATGAGGATATATTTTTATTTGATTATCTTGTTACATTAAAATTAAAAGCTACTGTAATTGAAATTAGGTCTATTTTTCCAAACGAGACATAACATTATACAGCTTCCAATCACATTACACATTACATTAAGTGTCTTGGCCACTTTCAAGATGTAAAAAAGAGGGTACAACATTTACCCTGTATATTAGTAACAAGTTTTTTACTACCCAGTTTTATTTGAGAGAACGTAAGAAGTAAAGAACGGAAGCATTTACTACTACCGCATATAAAAAATGACTGAGTATATGAAAGATAGTGGC
>JABASI010005532.1:0-12172 GCA_019776505.1 Tomocerus nigrus
GATGACCCCGTTGACCTTGTCACAGTGACCCCATTTTTGAACTCGGACCTACAAATGACCTCTAGATGACACTCAGAAAATTTGAACACTGTACGTCAATTCGTTCTAAAGTTATCGTGCGCAGGGACAGACGGACGGACAGACAGACAGACAGACAGATGCAGCGAAAGCATACAGAGCAACTGCGTTACTCTGAATAATGTAATTATAAAAATCATGGATGTCTAATAAATTCAAAAGCACATGTATGTAATTATTACATTAGTAACAATACCATAATTTCGCCTTTTAAAATTACACAGGATGAAAGTATCTGTATATAATTATTCAATTATTATTATCCGCGGTATTATTATTATTAGGTAATATTGTGCATGTGTGCATGACACACAACAGGTAAGTAATGTAAGTAAGTAACCAGTATTTAGGAAAAATACATGCGACTTGTGACAACTTGATCATTCTTGGTATAAAAATGCATAGGAAAATGCTTAATATCATTTATTGTTTAGCCTTCATAAGTACATTGCCTGTAAATCTGAACTATTCTGACTTCTTGGTCAGGTCGTAAAGATATTACACAGTAGCCAGTATGATGCAGCGTATTATATCTTTGTCCTCCTGCTACCTGTGCGGTCTCACACTTAATATTTTAGTCGACGCGACGAGATGATTTGTTTGGTTGTGTTAGACAGTAATGTAAGAAGTGCATTGAAAAATGCATTTCTTTTGGATGCAGACTGAATACACGAGGCGCCAAGTTCCACTTATTACATAACTTTTTTGTCTCTTCGTTTTGTTGAAATCTCAGCTCCTTCATTATGAAATACTTTGCCTTTTATTAAATGGAGACACAAAATTTAATTTATGCATAGTAATCAAAAATGATGAGTTTACAGGATTAGTGCTCTATCAAATGCATAAAGATGAGGTTCTTAAGTATATACAACTCTATTATTAATATTATTAGTATACAAATACATGGCACCGGGCCACCACTGCACTGCTAGGCATTTCATTACAATTGTAAATGTTTCTAACATAAAACCAGGCTTAAGTTTATATTAAAGCATACAGAAAGGGATCAATAATAATAATAATATCGTCTCTAGGCAGGTTTTTTCGTGATAATTATAAGTCCAGTCCAGGTTAGTGCTGCTCTCACAGCCGTGAACCTAAGATTTAGAGGGCCTTACCACTAGCAGTCTAGGGCAGGGGACCACCACCTTGTCCAACGCAGTGTAGGTATCATATTTTAGCGAAGTAGGGGACCTTCTCAAATAATTTTAGTGGTACCTACTTATGCATTTTATTTGTCAAGTAGTAGATGTAGTAGGCTAACGGTGTCCCTTGCTCATTAGATCCCTGGCTATGCATGTGATATTTATATTTCGTAGACTGTCCAGCTAGCCCTTGTCTGGATTTTCTAGGGTGTACCGGCATCCTCCTGACCTTCTTTCTCTTCCAAACAGTAGTGAAATAAAAATAAAGTTTGAGCATAAGCATGTATTGTGATATTGTGAATACATATAAATTAATAAAAGCAAGTAGATGAAACTGGAGCCTAATAATGGGAACATTATCTTCAAATTATCGTCATTTCATAAAACATGCAGAATTTACACTCTTTTCTACTTNAAGTAGATGAAACTGGAGCCTAATAATGGGAACATTATCTTCAAATTATCGTCATTTCATAAAACATGCAGAATTTACACTCTTTTCTACTTTAGAAACTTTTCTACTTTTCTACACCAATGATCAATAAAAATTCCGAAAATAACTCGCAAATGCATTTCTATTCAGCATATTATTTATTTACCGTATGTATGTAATAATTTTCTCTATAGTGTAGTGGGTCATAAGTAACGACAAACTTTTCATACTTATCTTCAATGAGTGTATATTCTGTACAGACACTTATTGTGTAGGGAGTTAAATACGTAATATTTGCTTTATTAAAACCAATAATAGATTAAGCCATAATTTAGTTGTATATAATATCTTAAATGCCTTTTATGTTTAATTTGAGCGCAAGTACCATGATGTACAAAGTACTAAAGGGAATGAAAGGATACGGAAGACCTTGGCAGTCGACATGAAATCATACACGTACATTAGATTTGCACTCTGTCATAGAATTATTTACATTCGATAGTTGTTCCATGTTTGTTTGTTGGGAATAATAGAATCGGACGGAAGCTAATAGCTATGCCGCATCAAAGGAGCCGAACGAGTGTCAAGTCATCTATGACAATAGTTCGCAAAAGCCATGGCATGATGTCATACAAGTAATTGACACAACTACATTCTAAGGCATTACTGCCTTTACATTTTATGGAGACCTAAGTGATGCGTGCACTTGTAATACCATTGATAATGAGCTGAGCAACGGTCGTAACTTCCAAAAGTATACATAATAACTATAAACTTAAAAACGGTTATCTACTGGAACGTGTTTAGCTCAGGAATATATTTATCTGCAGATAATAAGTATAGGTGCGTTACTAATTCTGCCGAGCAGATTTTAAAAAGTACAAAAAAAACTTTGTAGTTAATCGGGTGTATTGAATTTTGTATTGTCGGAGTTGTGTGGGAATTGCGTGGGTGTAATTGGATTTTTATGAGTTGTAACAAAAGAAACAAGACATGATTTTTCTGAACTTGTAGCTTACATAAGAAACAACAAAAAAGCTTTTGTGTACAGAGTGAATTGATAAGAGTACGAGGACTCCGTGCCACCGGTCATTGAGTCATAGAGAGAATAATTGAATAAGAAAACGACTTTACGTTACCTACCTTATTAATGTATTATTAACCTTAAACGATTGGTTAATCTCTATATATGGTATGTAATTAGTGTTATGGAGTGACTGGAAAATACGTCATCATATCTATTACTGACAAGTGTTAAAGGAAGAGCTTTGTAATGTGAATCTTCTTTCTTGTATTTGCGAATACCGGTTACAATTCACAATTGCCAGAACTTTAGGCTTTGTGCTATCATATCCTCGTCTTTAAAATAAACATTAGCTCATTGCACTTGCGTGTCACGTCTGTATACAACTAAAGGATTTCGGCTTTTTTGCTAAGCAGAGGCCCTTCATATGTTATTATCCCCATATTTATTCATATAATCTTACGTATTTCTTGATTTTCTCGCTATGAGTCGATAATGTCATGGACAGGGACATCACGACCACGACGGAATTAATTAAAATGAGCTCCACACATAACAAATAAAATAATCATAGGTATTACGTACACACTAACACACTTATCTACTTATATTTATTGTTAACTAAATACATTTTGGAATGGATAAACGATGCCTACTATTAGGTACCTTCTTATTTGTACTTACTATTTAATCACGATCATTCTTATTTTCATGCCAAAATCAACCATTGTAAAATGGATATAATACAAAGTCAATAGACAGGAATAGCTCAGAAATATATTTAATTGTTCGCCACAAGATGACACAGAAAGTTGTAGCGATGGCCCTCAATGCGTTCAAAACTTATTGTGTCTTAGTCTTAAGACTGTGGAACAGACGGACTGGACAGACAGTATATAAAATATGTAGTGTTCCTATGTATAACAGCCACGCTACTCTGAATAAGTAGTCGGAAATACTACAAACGTTATGCTATTATTTATATTTGCAATTTCTTAATGTTAAATATTTGCGCTAATAAATAAATAAAAACGGAGAACTTAATAATGGAAAGGTTGGACTCTTATATTTAAAACGATTAGGTTTACGTAATTTCAATGTAAAGCTATCCACTCAATGGATTTTTACTCAACTGGAAACATAAGTAAAACTGTTTCTATGATATGCATGCAATTGTATGCAAGTCTACGTTAGGATCTTAATTATACTTTGGTTTAAATAATTTCATGATTCTTTTGTTCGGAAGAAAATGAATTATTTTTTTGTGCTAAATATAGTATTATTATATGTTTTGTAGGTATTTTGGCTCCATGTCACATAATAAATCAAGATGAAGAGGGATCATTCACATCACCCAATTTTCCTCTTAATTATCCGCCGCATCTCAATTGCATTTACGATATTGCAAGATTAAATGATGATTATTGTGGTCTCCGTCTAACATGTAAATAATTGCTGAATATATTAGTATAATCATTTGTGTCTTTTTATTATTTTTGTATTATTTTTGTGATATTGTGACCCCTATATTATGCTTTATTCGATTACGAGTTATCGAACAGTTATAATATATACTTATGCTGTAGTTCATTCAAGGGGAATATTATATCTCCACTGGATAGATATTGCCCTTAGACTACGACATGATATATGATATCCCCACCAGACAGATATATCGAATATTTTCATATAAATACCTTCCGGTACTCAATCAAGTAATTATGCAGTACCTAATCAAGATTGTGTAAAAGTAACCTGCCATTTCCAAGTTCCCTTACTTGATATTCCCTATAAGTTGATGTCTGTTTTTAATACTGTATTTTTCAATCAAGTTTATATGAGCAGTTAAAAATAGTTAGTGACTTATAATTTTGATTATGTATGACAATGTTAGACGATAATGTTTTGAAAGTAATTCGGGCAAGACTAATTTTATTATGATCATTTAGTTGAAAATTTTCAATTAGAAGAAGCCGACAAGGACGGATTTTGCAAAAAGGACTACCTTGCTGTAGAATCATGTGTCCCTGAAGGAGGAGCACGCTTTTGTGGGAACATGTCCTTCACCACCTGTAAGTAACCTATCCTTAAAATACCTAGGTATGATACTTTCTGGTCCATAAAGTAATGACCAGTTTCATGCTTCAAAAACTAAGAATAAATTAATTAATAATTTTCCTTAAGATGACTACCCCTTCAATTCGGATTCAGAAGCCTTTAGAATGATATTCAGAAGCAATAATGAAACGGAGCTGAAAGGTTTCCGTATTTCTTACAAATTACTTAAAGACTGCCGACATGGTCTCTACTGGGATCCTCCAATATCTCTCATCCCCGGAGTTTACCCACAAGACACTCCTTGCTACACTCAGGTTACCGAGAGAAAGGGAACAATCAATACTCCTTATTTTCCTCGAAACTATCCTAACGACATGGACTGCGTTTACGAATTTGTTCGGTAAATAAAGGCTACACAATATTGCAATCAAATTATCGACAGATCTTCTACTGCTAAAATAAACCCGCCTCTACCGAAAGCCTCTTTTATTACTAATTAAGTTGGACATACATTGTAGCAACACCTGCAATATTTTTCCGCATACCTACCTTTAAATGAGTCTATTAAATATTTTTCAGGAGTTCACCGTTTGTTTGTGGAATAAGAATGCGAGTGGTTACGTTCGAGTTAGATTCTGCAATTGACACGCAATTAGGAGGAGCATGTCTGGACTTTTTTCATGCACCAGGTTGCGGATTTCTCTGTGGCAGCTTGAGATTTTTTTGTAAGTGTATCATGACGTAATGCGATGCTCGTATTATATTATTAGTACCTACCAGTCTTCGATTGGAATAATTTTTATAATTTCATTTAAAATTTTCAGGGACAGCAAAATTTCAACCAGGGGCTACTAGTCTGAAATTTCATTTTCATTCAGACGAAAAGAAAACACGTCCAGGATTTCAAATAGCTTTTGAACAAGTTTACAATAACTGTTCGTGAAATTTTGCAACAATATAGTACACAGCGGTGGCGTTTAAGATTCCAAATAATGTCTTTGCCACAGTTTTAATCATATCATAAAAATAATACCAATATGAAAATATGAACTATGGAAGGGATAAGTAACCAATAAATTACATAACTTCTCTTTCACTACCAGACTCAGCTAGACTAAAATAAAAGATAGTGTACTAAAACGTTCGAATGTTTTGTAAATATGGTTAATTAACACTAAACGACTAAAGAATTCAATAATTGAACATGTCCAGAAACTTACATTAGGTATGCGTGATTAGTTTTCATATTCCTATGTACATATAATTTGAGATAGTGAGAAGTACGAATAGTTTTACGGTATAGATAGGCAGTAGGCACCTACTAACAAAAGTATGCTATAGCTTAGATGACGTGAATGTAAAGATCTACTAACCATGTAGTACTGGCCTGGCGAAATAATTTCCGTGTTTTTGTTGGTGTACAAGTTACTGTCGACTTAAATCATTTGTAATAGTGTATTAATAATAGCGATTTTTATTTAGGCACACAGTTAGGTTAATTATTAACTTAATTCCAAACTTCAAAAATAGTACAAGTAAGGATTACAAATCCTGATCCTTTTAAATTACAGCATGATTAATGATTTTTATGGAATTTGTAGTATTAAATAAGCATACAATACGAACAAATAGTGCTACTTGGCTACAAGGCTGCCAATTGATACAGATGATGTCCCTAATACACAATAGCATTATTAGTTTTTCCACCACCACCGTATTATAAAATATTCCGTAATTAATACAATAGTTTTCATTCGATGATTTTGTATAGGTGCATATTTAATTTAACATAACAAAAAAGTGTAATAACAATCTGTTAATTACTAATAAAATTATAAACGGAAATTCTTTAGACATCAATTTATTTTGTAGTACCTACTCTATTGTATCATATAGGTATGAATTGTAATTGATGAACTACCAGAAAGATTGTAATTTATAAAAAAGGTATTCTATTATGGCACTGTCTTAGACTCCTGATCATGTAAAAGGCTTCACAATTTTATAGTAATTCTTTGAATAATAAAGGTTTTCGTACTAAATTCCTCTTTTCTTATGTAGGTACACGTAATTATATTTAGTAGTATCTTTTGTGTGGCAAAATACTGTAAAGCATCAATAAACTGGAAGTATTATCATTATCATTAAGTTATATTATATTATATCGATAAAAATTGCACTTGCAGAATTATGCATTCTGTTTTGAGTAATACATATAGCAATGCATTGGAAATAATGTTACAACGATAGCTTAAGAAGGCACCGGGGATAAGACTATGAACACTGTATATGACTCATTACCAATATACATTTGGGTACATAAGTAATAAAATGTTAATTTTCAGATATTACACATCTATCAGCAATTTTGCAATTGGCTAGTTAGTTATTGACAGACATTACTAGTTAAGGCATCCAATACGACGATATACACTTTTAACGACTTTAGTAAATTTATTATAGCGTTCCAAAGTATGGCGTGGGCTTCATTCAAGTTGCACAAAATAAATATTCAGCCCAAATTCTTGTATTTCGCGAATAAGTTGTAAAGAACTCGCAGAGTAGACTTCAAATCCAAGTTAACGATATCTAGAAAGTAATTATACATCGGTCATGTTAAAATCGATAATAAATGAGTACCTACTTCAAATAAAATTGCATTTCATACACCTATCAGTAAACTTTAGTAGGTACTATTGAATAATAAAAACGTGGCCAAACAAAAAATTGATAAACTTTGTTCAAAGAATTTTCATAAGGATTTATAACTAGGTGAGCGTGCTTTCGGCTTTTATGCGGTAGGTACCGCATAAAAGTTCCCCGTACACCCTTACAAAATATCTGCATATATTTACAATGTTTTATCAAAATTATTGAGCTCTTTTTTAGTATATACATGTATTAAGTACATAATATGTCATTAATTATTTGTATAGGTATTTGATAGATGGAATCAATGCAAATAATAATGTACTCATATGACATGTGACAGTTTCGACCAAAGGAATGCGTCACTAAAGGCAAGGCAACTCAATTCAATAAATTACTAGTAAATTTTATTAAAAAAATGCCTAATAAGTATACTACCCATTTCACCGATCTTACCTTCTGGTCGCGCTTTAGGCTTACTAAGCCCTGCATCTTGCATTAGCTCAAAGGCAAATGATACATTGTAGACCTTCTGTTCGAAATCTTTTGGTGTAAGATGAAACTCGAAATGAGGGACAAAATATCCTTCAAGAAGACCCATCAAAAGTGTTAAATACACCCCATCGTGAAATTGATTATCGATATCCGAAACTTCCAAGTTGATTTTGTTTAAGTGCTTGTTTACGAAAGTGACAAGGCTCTACAGGGAAAACAAAAACCACAATATTTAGATACACCAACTTGTTTACTTGACTACTGAATACTTTACGTACATTTTATGTAGTTTGAGACATTTACAATAATAATAAATGATTAAATTCAAAACAAATGAATTAGCCTTAAAAATAAAATAATTGGGGTATTTTTAACTGTAGCTTCTTAACTTTTAAATACTGAACCCAAAGTTTTAGCAAACTATTTATCTGCTATGAAACAAATAAACAGTATCTATTTTTGTTCTAAGAAGTAATAATTGAATAAACCATTTACCTTCTTGACAACTTGTAACTTATCCGGAGCATGATCGAGCAGTGCGTCAAATGCGTCTCGCTCGCATCGCATTCCAAACTCGTCATAAGTAGAAGTGATCTCCTCCGTCACACGGCGATATTCCAATTTACCGTTCTTTTTCTGATACAAAAAATCAATGTCACGCATATAACACAATGTTTCCAGAAACTTCTCCGCAATTAGTAAAAAAAATCCCAAGAGCAGGCGTAAGTTATATCACATAGTACTGTGCAGGAGCATGCAGATAATCAGCGGGTATAAAAAATGGTTCCCTGTGTACCTTAACTACGACGGTTTCCACGTTGACATTCTCAGGAAGACGAAGTGGAGCCCGAAAGTGACGGACAAGATGAACCAGTAAATATAAAATAGCAACAAGACTTTTAGAATGAATAGAATCCACGCTCCATTTTGATTGTGACCACCGAGGAAAACCAAGTACTTGATTTGCGGCATCGAGCACTACTTGCAACTTTGTCCGTTGACCTTCTTCAGATTGTGTCACTTCGGTCACTTCCAATTTTTGACCCGTCAGTTTCTCTTTAAAAGTAGAACAACATTAGGAATTTTTGGTAGCTAAATATATTAAATTAAGATGTCAACGTTTAAAATATTTAGATAGTAAGAAATGACTTAGTGATACATCTCAAAATATGTTGCAGCTTTACAATGAAATAAGAACATTACAATGATCAAAGATAAACTAAAAAACAATTATAGCTCTGATGATTGCGTACAAAGAATCAATACGATAATTAGATAAAGATTGTAATACGACATTTTAAAACTAAATAAAATAGAAAATATTTTAAAGTATTGTCAATACCAAGCAATTTTTGTAGCACTTGCCCATCATAAACGTCATCTTCAATTGTCTTGACGATGATTCGCTGATCAGCTAATTCGTCATTTATCCAGTCGATTAATAGAATTGTCAACTGCTGCAATTTTGGATCCGCATAGCTACGCCTTTCAATTAATGAACGTTCTTCGCCTTCAGCTGTAAAGTGTTATAAGTCTTTTATTGTATACCATACAAATAAACCTCTTATGTATTAGGTACTGTGAAATTATTAAAGAGTTTTTGTGTAATTGTACTCTAAATTTCTTATGATGCAAGTACTTAAAGTTTAACGGAGAGGAACTTTAATAAATAGATAATAGAATTTTGAGAATTCTTGTTATAATCATAAAATCATTAAAAATCTTATGTACCGCAATAAATATCACATACACTTAAATAGTATGTATTACACGATAAACTATAAAACATACGTGAATTTCAAATCCAATTAAAGGAAGCTACACATTACACATATAATATACATTAATTATATCTTGATTGGAAATGAATATAGTAACTAAAGATAAATATGTGATGCCTGCATATTTTGGGTTAAAAATTCCATTCCAACTTACCAAGGTCGTACTCCTCAGGTGGAATATCAAAACTCATAGGACTTCCTGGAGAATCAATTGCATTTTTCCCTTCTTCTTCAAAAGCTTGAACTATTAGTGTTACATAAATAATTATTATCAAGTTACAACATTTTTAGGATTTTTTAACTTCCGACGTCGACTGATAGTCAACTGCAATCATATTTAGATCACAATAATAATGGCTAGCTAGAACGGCTTAAAATTTCAATGCAAGTAAATTTTCCGACAAATATTTTTTAATTAGATTAATACAGTTATTGCCGCGCCTAGCTAGAAGATTCCGTAGAATTTATTGAAATAGTGGTAAGGACCACTAACTCAACAAAAATTTCATTGCCCATTTTGGCAATTTGTATTCTGTTGTGGTGAACCCACTGACAAATGCTTCCTCTTGAAAAAATTCTAAATATTGAAAGAAAATGTATGGTTATCTGTTAGTTGAAAAATTCTTTGCTGTATTGTCAAATGATAACTACAAGTCACAAGTAACAAATTCTGGCCCTTCCTACTTTGTAAAATAAATGTAGGCAGATTCAAGCAGTTGATATTTCCTAATGCCTAAGTGTTTACTTTTGAGTGCACTTTCTCTTCGAATGACCATCTGATCAAAAGATTGTTAAAAGAAAGAGTTTAAAAACAGATTTTGATATTTACCTTCTTTCATACGTTTCTTTCTGCCGATGGTTCCAAATTTATCCCAAAATGACTCATCCTTTTCGTCTTTCTTTGGGGTCACAGGTCGCGGAGATTTTGCCCTGGGAGAAGTCATTGCAAGTGAAGGTGATCCACTCGCTTCAGCTGGCCTACTGTGAACATCTACGAATCATCCCACGCATTCATCAGATCAGCTCACATTACTCACTCCAATCTCAACTTCTATTTACCTACTACTTAAGCATACCTACACATGGCACGTTAGCTATGACCTAATAATTATATTATTTTGGGACGTATAGTAAACTACTTATAACACTACACAGAACGAGTGGAACGGTGTAACACATTACACTGTAATCCCGTGTAAGTACCTTAGGTATATATAATAAATAAATTTATCTAAGGTGACACTATTAATACAATGCATACTCTTTCAATACACATCCATTTCCATATAAAATGAAATACAAATATACATAACATCAGCATATTAAACAGAAGCATATTATAGTTGGTTTTATTATTCGTTTTAATCCAAAAAGGTCCTAAAGGTACAATGTACTTAAAGTACATTTATATATTTTGTGCCTAATATGTAGTGTTTGCACGATTATTCAGAGTAGTGTAGCTGCTCTGTAAGGGATTGTTCAATCTGTATGCCATGTCCGTCCGTCTGTCTGTCCCTGGGCACGATAACTTTTGAACGGATTGTCGCAAATCGTTCAAATTTTCTGTGTCAGAGAGGTCCATTGGACAACTCTAAAAATGTTCTATTTCAAAAATGGGGTCGCTGGGGAAGGTCAACTGGGTCATCCTGAGGTCAGTCTGGACCACAGGTGCACTCGTTTACAGTACCTACTATACTACTATTATCTACATTCACTAATATCATTGTACATTGCACTACTACTACTACATAGTACGGAACTAGAGATAGCAGGTGAACAACTCTACTCTGTGTTACTTGTATATGTATTACATGATTACCTAACTTGGAATTGAACTTAGGTACATTTTTACGAATACCAACAATACAATATGCAGACTGAAAGAAAAAACCGAGGTACAGGGTCCTAAAATTCTTACTGCAGGTTTAAATAAATCTTCTTCGCTTTCAACAAATAATACATTAGTACCGTGCAGGACGAATTAGTAGACAACTGGAAAACCTGTGTTCCATTTTGATAGGCAAATGCCCGAAGTTGCCCAACTTTTGGAATGTCGATTTATTAAACTTAAAGCCATTTGTGTAGTTTATGTAGAGGGCAATTAATGATACTCGTATGGTCGTATCTTAAAGATGCTAATAGTATATGTGGCATTTATTCTGGGGTTGACGAATGGGTGGCCAAGTGCTATTAACTTTTGGCTGACCTTATATACCTAAAGTTGAGTTTTTAACTGTTGAAACATCACGTGGTGTCATTGTCATAGTGATGTGTGTATAAGTTGCACTCATGACATCACGTGATGTTTCAACAGCTAAAAACTCAACTCTACCCGATTTTAATTCCAGCCTTCAAGAAGCCAAGTATAGACTCCCACATGTTGTAACTTGGATGTGTGCGAACGAGGCAATTATCGCGCAACGTTTAAAAATATTATTGGTTTGGTGCTAAACTGGCTAACTATCACATGCAAAATGGCTAGGCCTCGACAAAATTAATTATATACCAC